>JAVSBS010027186.1:0-38298 GCA_033124195.1 Coracias cyanogaster | reverse complement strand
GAGTGTGAGAGACGCTGCAGTAGTATATAATCAAATCTGTCTGCAGGTTTTGGTTTTCTTAGGAAGATCAGTTGGAAACGTGTTTGCGTGTGTTGCTGTACTAAATATAAAGAAACATCCCAGTAGGAATCTAATTTAATTTTTGTGAAATATGCTGGA
The DNA here is from genome assembly GCA_033124195.1 of Coracias cyanogaster. NCBI lineage: Eukaryota > Metazoa > Chordata > Aves > Coraciiformes > Coraciidae > Coracias > Coracias cyanogaster. The sequence goes on along the minus strand of JAVSBS010027186.1, from coordinate 38,139 downwards.
TCATTTGAACCTACGATCCAAGTTTTGTTGGGACTTGGAGTGGCATATAAGAAACTTCAAAAAATCCTTCCTTTCACATCACAATGTGATTGTAGACTTGTAATCTCACCAGTTTGTCTCCGTCAGTGACATTTCTAAAGAACAGCTTCCCAGTGGGATAGCCAGTGGTGTCTTTGCATCACTGAAGCATCACTGCAAAACAGCAAAGAGATCTGATGCCAAATTGTGTATTTTTATGCTATGGGATTCATTTGATGATTTCTAGAAGCTGCTGTCTGCAATTAAATACCACATGAGACAGAAAGGAAACCTGCAAACCTATCAAGAAGAAATCTATAAGTCAGTTGTAAATTCCCTCTAATTTCTCAAACCACAGAGAAACTGTCCTGTCTTACGTGTCAGGAGTGGGGGGGAGGTTGTGTTTCACTAACACCAAAAAGGGACCGTTTCTAGACAGCATCCAGTTAACGACAACCCAGGGGTCTGTGCCATCTCACCTCTTGTGCCACTGTGTGTGTGTTTTCTCTCATCAGCACTGTTCTGGATGGAGTCTCAGCTTGGTAAGTTCTGCACTGATAGGTAAGAAGGTATTATCGCTGCTCTGTGAGAAAAAAAGGGAATCTGGTATCACCTGCCTTTCTTTTTTGGTTGTTGTTGGGTAATCTCTTAATCCAGCAGTTCTTTGATCCAGATCTTGCAGGTGGTATGTGCCAAATGGCCTTTTTGCAGAGATTAAATGAGGAATTGTTTGTCCGGTAACTGCGCCGGGCAGGGTTTTCCATGTGTGGGGGAATGTGCAAGGGAAGGCGTGACAGCAGGAGTGTGCTGGTTCCTGTTATTCCTGTCATTATATCCACTGGTGGACCAAGTATGGTGGGTCTGGAGTGTGTTTGATTTATCAGTTGTTACAAACCAAGTAGCTTTGTTAGCTGAAATTCTCAGTATAGAGTGAGAGGACGTGACCTGGACTGCAGACAGAACTGCTGCTGTTTTCCTGCACCTCCAGCTTTTCCAGAAGTTCATTCTGGAGTTAAAATGTGTTTATTCAGTACTGCTGGGATGCTCATGCTGGCTTACGTAGTGCAAAATCAATCACATGGAGTTAATAGCACACTTCAACTGCTTCAGGTGATCGGAATGAGGTTTCTCAGTAGCGAGCTGATGGTCCTGTGGCACGACAGAGCACTCGCTGTTTCCGTGTGGATGCCCTGCACGCTGTGGCTGGGTGCTTCAGTCTCGGTACGTTTGTGCTATAAAAAGAAAGAGTTTACTTGCTGAACATGGAGCACCTACGTTCTTAATCCAGCCCCTTTCAGCCATCGCGAAAAATACTGGAGGGAAAAAAAAGTCAAACGAAAACCCTGATATTCTTTATTTTTGTTATAATTTTAACAACATGAGTAAATTGAAATCTGTAAGCAAAGCAAATACATGAGGAGGGTCTAATAAAGTTGTTCAAGCTACAACCTACTTTGATTGTTGAATCAAACTGAATAAAGCAGGCTGCTGTGATGGGTTTTTAGCTTCCGTGAACATAATTGGCAGTGACATCTTTTGCTTTAATGGCAATGGGCTTCTGTGGGCTGAGAGTTTCATAATCAGCTGAAAGTAAAAAGAAATAAAATAAAATTGGTGACTACTACAAATAGGAAAATTGCTGAACCAGGTACTATGCTCAGCCCAGCTCGTGAAATCTCATCAACTTCAGCAGGATCTGAAGGTGTTCGCTCCTTTTGGCAGCTTCTCCAAACCTTATTATCTACCACTCAGCCTTACGAAACACGAGAGCAACCCTAGTCCTTCTGCTTCCAGCAACCTCACAGATCCTTCTGCAGGAGCACGTTCTCCATCCTTGTGGCACGCTTGCTTTTAAGGACACGTACCTGCTTTGCTCTCCATCCAGAAGGCAGTGATAGGCAGCAATGTCTTTCTCCAGCTGTTGCTTGCTGGTCAGCAGATTCTCACGATCCCGCTGCTGCTGCTCAGTTTCTACTTTGATTTCTCCCATCTCTGCCTCCAGCTTGGAAATGACAGAGCCTAGGTTCTGCAGTTCAATGTCGTGCCAGTGCTTGGCGTCATATAAAGAGTTCTCCAGACCCCTCTTCTGTACAGGCAGGACAGCAGACATTGAAACAGTCAGTTTTCCGATGCTCCACACTGATCTCTATTCAGGTTTGGCCAATATGTCTATTGAATATGCTTAGGTGGGGACGTCATATTTTGAGAATTCCTTTCTTTAGATAATTTGAAAAACGTGTATTACCGTTACAAAGGTTGAACTACTTTGGTTACAAGGCACACATATTCTTCATGTTGTCAAGTACTACCCACCCAGCAATCTCAGTTAAATTATTAACTGGGTATGAAGACACTGAGGATTGAAATGCGGGGCCTGATTGTCAAATGCGGTACGCTTAGCGCGCCACGCCAATCAAGAAGAGCTCTGAAATATCTGGCATCCCAGGAACCAGTATCCACTGGAAAACAGAATTTACTCTTGTCTGCATCCCAAAACTGGATGTTCTCCTCAGAAGGCATCTTGAACTCACACAGAATATACCCTCTGAAAACCCCACCCTGCTTACCAAGGTTCTCAAAGACTCGGTTTCTGCTTGCAAGCTCTGGATTTTGCAGGCAGTTTCGTGGAACTCGGTTCTGAGGCACTCCACCAGTTCTTCCTCCTGGGTTCGCACAGCAGCCGTCGTTTCAGCCTGCTGCTGGCAGAAGATGGGGACTGCTGTCACGGCCTTCTCAACTTATGGTTTAGTTTCCTTACATACCAAGCTGAGGGACTATTGCCACAGTTTGTGGCAATTCTGACTTTAAGTCTGATTCTTGTCTATGAAATCCCTCAGTTGAACAATTCTGGATACTTCTTAGTGTCAAAATTACCATATTTTCTATGCACTTACTGTAAAACGGCTTATACCTAGAAGTGTATATATTTTATCTATGTCAACAAAAGCTGTTCAGCATTCACACTAGTACATTTAAAATGACCTACAAAAAGGAAACATTTCTGTAATTCTTCATTTTGTAGCTATACTATAATGTTTCTCTAAAAATTGAGTGTTTTCACTTAGTCTGTTGGATTTCAGAGGTATTCACACCTTCATTTTTTCTATGAGAGCCAGTCACATCACAGAGAAATGTCAGAAAAAGAACTTCTCTTAATTGAATTAAGATATTCTTATGCAATTTCATGCTTTTGTTGCTTGTGGGTTGTTATATGTGTTTAGTTCAGGCTCCTTGACAATAGATGAAGGAAAAGGTACCTTAGTAAAAATAACATTTTTGTACTTTTGAATGAGGCTGTGATCAAGGTTTCCAGTCCAGGGCTTTGGGCTCTCTAGCAAATACAATTCTTCAATCAAAACCTACATTTCTTCTGGTTGATGCTAAAGTTAAACTACACAAAATATTTCCATTCCACTCTGAATATTCATCTTGACCCTGTCCTACTTTTTTGATTATACATTCTTTTATTTTAAAAGTAAGACCATATTTTAAAAGAATCTTGGACCATATACCAGAAATCATTTTAATAGGGTTTTTTTGGTACTATCCTGTGAACCCCAGGCCTTGCTCATTGTGAATGAAATAATCTGAGGTGCAAAAGGTCATTTAAGTACCGGTTAACTCTGTACTTCCCAAGAAAGCCACCAATATTTATGAGTGCATTTTCCCATGGGCTTGGACCAAAATTCTTTAGGTTTTTACCATCTTTTTTTGTTTCAGGAAAAAAACCAAACACCCAACTCTCAAAGTTACTGCAGAGGATTAGACAGATTTTTGTGTTTGCATCAAGTCCCGTAACGATGGGGTGGTTACAGAGGGCTCACCTTGGTACGGAGCAGGGCACCTGTCTCAGCGCGATTCTTTTCAATGTCTCTCTCCCAGTGGATTCTGATTTTTTCCAGTATGTCGTCCAGGCCACTTCCCAGGGGAACATCAAGTTCTTCCAGCTGAGATCCAGCAAGCTGCTTGTATAATACCTTCACATCCTTGAACAAAAATAGCAGACGTGAAAGAAAGTGAACTGGACAATTGAATGGTAGCTTCTGAGAGGCTTGAGGAAGAGCCACAAATTAGTAATTAGAGTAATTAAATTTGGTCCCAAAAGGTATCTCTACGTTAATGACTTAGTGCACTGGTGGGTTTCCTTTCCAGATGTGGATTTGCCTTGCTTCTGCCTGGAGAATCGTGCTGCAGATTTGGGGTACTGGAAGCGGCTTCCTCCTTGGCTGAAGGAGACTGAAGCTCTGCACCAAGCTGCTGCCCTCTCACGGTGGCAAGTTCCTCCAGCAGTCAGGGCTTGGCACACCCGCTGCACACCCAGGACAGAACCCTTTAGTCTGTGACTTCTCCTAAGCAGTTTCCCCTGGTGCCGCTGCCACAGGAAAGCCCGGTCTGTGCTGAGGTGGTTCTGGGATGCTCAGCTATTGCCCGCGGGTAAAGAAAGGAGCATCCTCCCAGCCTGCAAGGGCTCAACACAGCCAGAGGAGCTGTTGGAAAGGCGTTGCTCTCGCTATGCTCTCATATAAACGGGCAGAGAACAGCAATCACTGCAATACACAGAGGTTTAAAGGGCATCTTGTGTATTTCTGTCAATTTTCTGTTTTCCCTCTTTCCTAAAACAGGTTTCATCTTTCCCCGCCTCTGCAGTGGTGCTGAAGCCACTGATTACTTTCTGCAAAATGCCAGGCTTAGGATTAGACCCATGAAAGTAGGGAGGGGATGGAGCAACCTCATCTCGGCAACCCAGGAGTCCATATGCCTGCCAGCGTTGCTGAAATCTTGTGGTTGGAGAAATAAGCCGCAGGACATGTGAGGCAGGACAGTGCCTCGCTTCTGCGAGCCACCTCAGTTCCAGCTCTTATTTCTGAGGCATCAGCACAATGACTTGCTGCCCTTCCTGTGGGATTAGTAGTAGCTCCATATCTGAGCCCCTCAGTAAGATGCTGATTTGGGTCTGATCCTGAACCCCCCGCTGAAGGGAATAACCTCATGCAAACAGTGCTGGTGAATGTAATGACTAAGTGAAAAGGTATTGCAAAATCGGGTAATAATGGGCTTCCTTTCTAGCTGCCTGTCCCATGCCTTGCTTCAGTGGTGTGTTGTTCAGGAAAGACTCCGTTTTGGGCACTGAGCACCTTTCTAAGCCGAGCAGGAGTTTTTCAGAAGGTTAGTGCTCAGCGTTAGTGCAGCAGGACCAGAGCCTGTTCCCTGCGCACACGTTTTCTCTTTACATCTCTGGCTGAGAAGCAGAGCTCACTATTGAGATGTCCACACGTGTGACTGCAACCCCGTGACCATCGTGTGGTGTCTAGCAAGAAACGGAGTGATGACATCTCTTCTATATCATGTCTATCAGATGGGAAAGAGTTAGAACTTAAATGTAAGTAATTTGATCATGCCTCAGAGGTCAGTGCTTTAAGTTAACAGCGAAGAGAGAAACAGGAGCAGGTTTCAGGAGAATCCCCCCACCTGGCCCTGGCATGTGGAGCTTTTTGGTGCTTGCTTTGCACTAGAGGTGTGATACCAACCAGCTGAAACAGGCACACTTTGGCTTGGCAGGGTCCCGAGCCTGGACTTACTTCTTCGTGAGTCTTTGACAGCAAAGTTAGTTCTTCTTTCATGCTCTCTATCTGACTCTCCAGATCCATTTTAGTTAAATTAGCATCATCAATCACTTTATATAGGGAATTAATTTCGTCTTCCACTGCCTTTCTGAAAGGCTGCTCATTTTCATACCTGCAGAGAAAAAAAAAACCAACCCAAGCCTTAATACATCACAGCTCAGCAAGAAAAACCTGCTTTATTTAAAAATGACACCATTTGTGCTAATTAGCTCCTGTGCCCCAGACAGAGGCACAGAAACACCGAAGATAGACTTTGTTCTCACCTTGTCTCGCTGCACTTGAATTTAACTGCCTGAAGTTCCCTGTCATTAACTCAGAGTGTGATAAAACAGGCCAAGTTAGGAGTCTGCGCTACAGTGGTTATCAGCCCGATAGGATTCGGAATAAGCTTAAGTAACTTTGCTAGAGCACATTTTTGTTACTATACATCTTCAAAATCTTCCAAAATAATGTTAGCATTGTATTTATTTTGTTGTTACAAAACCCCTCCCAAAAAAGGGTGGATGAGTTTTCCACTTAGAAGAACAAGCCCCCTACAAAGTAAGTGTTTGCCAAGGCCAGGTTTCAAAGCGGCCAACTAGATGCCACCACAACACTACCTGTCTTTGAAATCTTCAGCACAGGCCTGAATATTCTCGGTGTGTAGCATAAGACGAGCATTTTCAAGGACCGCTTCGCCTACCTAGAAGAAAGACAAAACAGAGCTCAAGCAATTAAGAGCCTCTGCACATTAGCTACGTGCTTCGTACGTGTATCGTAAGCAGATGTATAGCTTCGGTTTTGAAAACAGTCCTTTAGCCTAGGGCTGTTCAAGTGACTCATTCCAGGTAATTTAATCAATTAGTTTTGTACATATAAATTCACAAATTCTCAGCAAATAGGCTGTAATTTGTCATCAAACTGTTCATTGCTCCTAAGCATTCATCTTCTTGTGGAAAATACATTTATTCTGATTGTCAGCTGGTTGCAAGGGGCGAAACTCATTACTGTGTGCGAGGTACGCTCATCATTTCAGTCCTGCTTGTATTTTCTAGATACAGTTTAAGTAGCACTTATGCAACTCCTGTTCTACTTCCCATATAAGCAGTCCTCTTCGGGGGCGTCCTCTTCGGTGAGCCAAGGAGTACCTGTCGCTCATGCTGCCTGCAAGCCATCCTCAGCTCCCAGAGCGACGTCTTTCTTCTCTGGTGGGATCCTGTAAGCTCTTGTGATAGGCACGAGACCTGAGAAGCAGGCAGTCTTCAAGGATTATTACACCAAATGCGAAATGCTTAGGAAAGACTGTGCAAGTAGGACTTGGTATCATTGATACGGCTCGGGGGGTATCTTTAATACCCAAGAGGCACTTGAGGGGTGAGAAAACCTGAAAGGCTTGTGACATAGCAGCTGGTTGTGATTCAAGAGGGTCATATAAAATTATAAAAAGCTAAAAAGGACCACTGCCTGCCCTGGAGTCACATGTGCAATGGCTATGGTGGTGACTGCAGACAGGCTGACTTTGGTACCGGGATTAGAGCGATCATCTTTGCAAATAACTATCTGGGGGCTCCAGCCATCCTGTGGTCCATGCTGCTGCTCCGGAGGAGCTGAAGTGAACAACACTTTGGTCTTTTTGCAGGAGATACCTATGGAGACTTGCAGCTGAAGCTAAACCACCACATGAATAAGAGCTGCTTTTTTAAGTGAGCCAGGAGAGTTCTTGATGCAGAAATCTTTCTTTAGATAATTAAGTCTGCAACTAAATGAGATTGCAAATCCCCTGAAGCACTCTGCTCCCCTGGGGTGAAGCAGGCCATGCAACGTGAACACATCAAGGCTTCATCCAGACAAGTTATCTCAAGCGCCGCAAGCAGGATCGTTGCCTTAGTATGGTCCTGCCTGCTCTTTGGCCTGCTGTTTGGTGACGGCGTGGAGGTGGACATGCCAGGCTGAAGCACTCCTACATGGTAAATAACATTCATCCTCATGAAAAGTGGCTTACTGCTGCCAATGTCTTACAGATGCTTGGACAAACAAATATGAAATATGTCAAGGCATCTGAGGAGAGATCTGGAGGAATAACCTATTCCCCGCGCTGAGAAGTCCATAATGGGTCATGAAGCCAAGAGCAGTCTGCATCTTTTAAACCTGAGGAGGCATGAGAGTTACAAAAGTGGTTTGCTTACTTCTCACCTCCTGTTGGGAACAAAAAGGGAAGGTGGCTGTGGCTGATAGCCTGGGGCTGGAGCTCCATTCCTTCCAGCTCAGGCTTTGACTTCCAAAGGAAACAGAGCTCATGTCATTGCATGGGTGGCCATTTTTTCCTTAATAACTGTGGGATTTCTTGGCCAATTCCAAGCATTACAACAGAAGGATAGAGCATCTCAGAGACATGAAGTTCCAACACATTTCATGGAAGTAGCATCTAGACAGAGGAGAGAGGTCCCGTGAATACCACCACTGGGCAAAAAGCCCCCGTTTTGGCAGAAGAAAATCGCAGTAAACGCAGGAGTCAGAGATGTTACGAAAACCACAGGTGTGGTCAAGGAGATGGTCTCTCACGGCACAGCAGCAACCCCACCGTGCAGCACATGAGTGCAGAAGACCTTTATGTGCTCTCTTGCACACAGAACTACATCTTCTGCATTATTAACCTCTTACTTCCTTCTCCCTGCTTTTTTGCAACCCCTCTTTACCTGCACTGACCTAACTCCCCAACCCCTGGGTCATCCCTTCTGTAGCATTTCAGAGCAGCCGGGACTTTGGGGACATGCTGCTCTGCCAACCTCAGGTCCCCTCGTACCAGGAGACCTGCGTTTCTCCTGAAAGATGGAGAAAAGACATCTAGTTTTGTGCAGGTAGAGACAGTTCTTTGTCCCAAGTTTTAAGGAGATTATTCTTCTTTTCTTCTTTCCTACAGAAGTGATTTTGTCTTTCTGCCAACTCATATGTGTGGATCTTTTTTAATCCTGACTCAAATCAGGGAGCAGAAGCGCTGCCCTGGGATTTGCCCTGCCCTGTCAAAACAAACCCATTTGCCTCTGGCAGTGAGCCCATGCAGTCACAATACCTGACCTGTCTGATGAAAATGAATGTCTTTGAGGGAACTGGGAACATTCCATGAGCAAAAGTAAAATGAAATCCTGTGAGGTGCCCAGTGCCACTCAGAGGTGCACTAATGGCTACGTATAGAACCTGAATCCGGTGTAAAAGGGCTTTTGGGCTGCAGTGGAAGCAAAAGCAGGGAACAGCTGGTGATTTTTCACTGCCTGGATTCCTGCCTCTATACAGAGACAAATGGGTATTTAAAAGTGCTTTTCAGTAGTAATCTTGTGCTGTTTATGAGGCATTTGAGGTGATTCTTACCTGTCCCTCAGTGAATGTCTGTACCAGAATGCTGCCAGCACACTCCTGAGAACTTGGTCCATACCTGACTCCCCTCTTCACAGACCAGCGGCTCATGCCAAATATTCAGTGAGAAAGTCCAGGGCTTTCCAACGCTGCACACAGGCCTGTACTCCTGGTATACAGGAGTCTAACATTTGGAAAGCATCAGGGATGACTGTGGTGCTGGGAGCCGGCAGGCATCAGCCCTTCAGCCCTCCTGCAAATCACCTGTGTACGCTTTAAATCCAACAGTGAACCCAAAGGATAAATAATGACTCGGTAGTTTCTGTCTTGAAACCAGGTTTCCTGAAAAATTCTCCGTGATTTGCCTGAGCTGTGAGAGCCCCTTCCCGGGGTCCAGAAGAAGAGATGTAAGACTTCCATCTAGTGGCTCTTTTGTTTGATTTAACTCTCCTAATAATCAACAGCTGGATACAAACAGGCAGCATTGGTGGGATGGATCCGTAGCTGCTTTGCTGACACATGCAGTAAAACACATGATGCAGCAGTTCAGGAAACACCCTCTTTGTGCCCACTGGAGCTGAGAGGGCTTGCAGTGCTGAGGCACTCGGAGGTTGCCTCCTCCACCTGCAAAGCAGAAGGCAACGCTGTCCTGCCTTGCAGGGCTTCTGGGAGGCTTAAATCGCTGATGCTTGTGTGGCATTTAAATGGTGAGAATGGGAAGCATTATAAAAATGCAAATATTATTACTAATAATAGCTCCTTTAAGGCACATATTATCTTTCAACACTCAGATCTGTGATGTGCATACACCTTCTGAACAGGATTTTCTTCAGCTCCTGAATTAACACTGAGTATTTGTGGTATAAAACATGATGATGAGAAAGCAGCAGCCATTTCCTTTGATTTCACTGTGATATTATGGACATTAAAATGCAATTTTAATTTTTAGAAAAAAAGCCTTATCCAAACCTGCATCTTTGCACTGGCCCATTTAATGGGTTCTGACAGGCAACAAGGAAAACAGCTGCTTCGAGGGAGTTTGCAGGCTCCAGCTTTGATGAAGGGTGATGTGATACAGACACTTACGGGGAGAACTTAGCCCTGGTGATGGACAACTTTTGATTTTTAACAGAGATCTCACCAAATTTTGGTGGTGCAAGATTTCCTACACCTTTCAAATTCTTAGCTATGCTTTATTGATAGCCTTGTATAGTTTTGCTATTCTTAGAAATGCCTAAATCCTTTCTGAATGCTGCTAAATTTGTGGCCTCAGGTGTAGCCTGTGATAATGAACCTCATGGTTCAATTATTCATGTGATGGAAAATTATCTGCCTTTTAAGTTCACTTCAGTTAAAGCAAATGATGCCTCCGTGGAGAAAGTTCAGAAGATGCCAGTCTAGTCTTTCCTTCCGCACACAGAAAAAAATGGCTGATATCAGCGCGTTGCCTCCAACACCTTGTGATTCACTGCTACACTGGGCTAAAATCCTGCAACCCCGTGCCTGCTGCTCAGATGCCAAGCAGTAAACTCATAACGCTTTTGGTCATGCTTTCCACGGGAAACCCCTTCTCAGAGCCCGAACGATGAAAACTCAAAGGTACAAGAGTGACATTTGTTGTGTCGCCTTGGGGAAGGTAACACCTAGAGAGAGGCTGGCAAGACTGATGGCTCCTTTGCTGATTCCTGCTGCACCCAAGGAAACACAACTTAATGTAGACATGGAATATTTTGTAAGCAAACAGGACTGCATTAAAAGAGGCCTGGTTCTCAAAGCAGGAGATACCCCTTAAAGAAATGATCAGTACAAATGGTAACGCTGCCTAAGCACAAGGCAAAAAGCTCACCACCCACCTCGCAGCTGTGGGAGAGGGTAGTCCAAGGTTATGCTGTTGGAGGTGGCCAAGACAACATAATTAAAGCTAATTTATTGCTGTCCTCTCTGTGGCGGCGGACCAAGATCTGTGCCATTTTGTGGGAGTTTGTGGTGCCCTCAGATTAGCAGCAAAATGGTCTTTTGCCCATTTACAGGCACTAGTCACGCACTGTGTCACGTTAGTGTGTTATAGATAAACCCGGCGACTCTGCTGGCCCCCAGCAAATACATTACTGGGTGTGAGTCCAAAAGCGGCGGCTCCTTGGGCTGCCAGTCCTGTAGATTCTCTGGGCTTAATACTGACACTGAGTAAACACTGACAGCAAGGCCTGCTGCAAATAAAAGTATCTCTACGGAAACACTCTGGTGATCTTTCAGATGCTCCCAACCGTGCACAGGCTTAACAGCGGTGATAAAATTGGTCCTAGACGCTGTTCCCTTCTTTTGCCTTTGTGTTCCCAGCTGTGACCTGAACTGCGCTATGTGCCATCTCACAGACAGAATGAATCTCCGGGTCTCCCACGCAGCCGTAACTGAACGGCCATGGAGGCTGAGCCACCTTCTCCTCTCCATAAACTCACTGAGATTTTTTCAAGCGTCCACTTTTCCCAGGTGCTGCCCTGGTCCCTGGGAAGGAATTACCGTTACAACCAACCTCCTGTTCTGCCCAAGAGACACATTTGATTAGAGATTGAATTTTCCACCAGAAAACGAGGATGAAGCCTGGAGAAAGGGAGTATGGCCGGGATAAAATGAGATGAATTTGTATTTCTGTCACATGAATTCCTCTCCACAAAGATTTCTCATTTCCCTCATTTCCTGCAAAAATCCTCCCATTTTGCGCCTGTCCCAATTACTGTGTGTCCACCTGCTCTGCTCAAAGCCAGCTGCCCAGGCGGATAATTGATGCCATGAGCTGGAGAGTGGCTTCCCATCATTCAGCTCCTGCCAGCGATTCCCTGCTGCAGGGATAGCTCTGACAATTGCAATGAAACACGAGTGGTTTTACCCGTTTTTTGGACCCTCCTCTCATGCCCCCTGAGTCACTCATTGCCACGTTTTCCCCCTAGCTCTGTGTTTGGGAGAAAAGCTGGCACCCGATCGTTACTGCTGGGAGGAAAACGACCCGAAATGCAGGATGCTGGCCCTACTTTCTTTTTTAGTTAGATGCTTAATATTAGTCAGAATTATACAGCTCAGATTATATCTGAGAAAGTAAAAACCCACTAAGTGATGCCTCTTTTATTGATTTAATTGAAGTAATTCAGAAAACTTCATGTATTCTTTAATGTGTTTTAATGGTTAAGTAGATAAGGATGATGCTAATCTTTTTCTCTTATTTTCGATGATACTTGCACATGCTGTTACTACCTAGCTTTATTTTTCTGGTTTTCTATAGGAAGGGCCCAATACTCAAGCTAGATTTCATTATGAGCTGCTCTTATTCTTCTCATTAAAAAGGGAGGTAGAATCAAGATGGCAGGATGACAATATAAAGAAAGGTTAAAAGGAAAGCAGTTTGGATGAAAAGTTATTACATGAGAAGGTTCATCTGCACTACAGTGTTGGGGTTTCCTATGAAGAAAATCAAACAGTCCTTCTTAAAGGCTTCTTAAGCTTCTTAAAGCCTTCACTGGCTGGGAGTTGAGATGCCAGGCCTCACGAGGTACATGGAGACCCTTGGGGACAGGGCCCCGTGTTCGTTCAAGCAGGATGTCAGCCTGCAAAGTCTTACTGGTCTTACTGGTCAGCCCAAGGAACTCTTTCTTGTCCATGAGGTCAATGCAAACACCATTTCACACCTGTGCAATAAACACTTTCCCAGAGGACCCGCAGCCTGTGCCCTATGGAGTAGGTGGGAATAAGGGATGGTGGAGCGGTGACAAAGGGAAGGAAAGGAGTCACTCACTTGTAGCCGTGTAATTATTACTTTTAAATAAATAGCGCTTTTGAAAATGTGGTTAAGCAAACGAGGGAGTAAAGTAAAAATCTGAATTGCTAATTAAAAAAAAAACAACGTGCTTGTAATGATAGCATGTTGAGGGATAAACTAATCCAGTCCTAGCAGTTTTCTTTTAATAATTTTGATGCTCAGTGTAATAACCACAGCTAAGAAAAAAAAAAAAAAAGAAAAAAAAATCACCCATTTTAATCAGCCCATACTATTGCCCCTTGGGGTGTATTTCAATCGTCTCCCATGTGCAGGATGCCTGCGGCAATTCTCCTGCTTAATAGGCATGTTCCACAGCACGCTGTGAAATGATAATGCTAATTATCAGGAAGATAGATTTAAACCCCTCCGTCTAGGGCACCGCGCCTCAAAATCAGGCAGTATTCATCATAAGCATCAACGCTTGCTGCTCGCTCAGGGTTGCTAATGACTCGTGAAGCTCCCCTCGTCCCATCTCCCTGCTGCCAGCAGCTCTCTGGCACTCACCTGATGGTAAATCGCCTCCCAGTTCTCCCGCAGCGCTCCCCAGCTGCCCACGCTGGCCGCTTTCTTGTCCAGGTAGACTCTGATGTGCTCTTCCAGCTCCTGGTTGACCTGCTCAAGAGCTCGCACCTTCTCGATGTACTCCACCAAGCAGCCATTCAGGCTCTCGTAGGAGAGACCCCTGCCCTTCTCCAGCCCCGGGGCCAAGGGCAAGGCAGCGGAGGAGCTGCGCAGACCCTGGAGGAAGACGCTGCTGATGCCCAGGGCTCTGCGGGACACTCGGGTGCCCAAGCTGCTCACACCGCCAGTGGGGACGGTGCCCACATAGACGCCGGGGGGTCTTGACAGGCTCCCTGCACCCCCGACGCTGACCCGGCGGCCGGGCGGCCCCGAGCTCTCGGCCGCGGAGGAAGAGGGCTGCTGCCCCAGGAAGGACGACCGGCGCCTTGGCAAGGGCATGGCTGCTGCTCCAGCCCGCCGAGCGCCAACGCTCAGCCCGGCCACCTTGCCCCGCACTGGCGGGAGGGATGTGCCGAGCCCAGCAGGTTGGGGCTTGCGCGGGGGTTTCGCCTTTGTGCGACGGCTTTCTGGAAAGGGAGGCTTTGTGCCGCCTGGCAGCGCCCGTCACATTGTCCGGGCGGCCGCTGGGTCAGCAATCCCATTTCAGGGGAAATCTCCCTGCTGCTGCTGCTGCAAATGTGGCAGATGAAAAGCACAATGGTGTTTACAGGGACAGCGGGACGGGGATTCAGGACAACGTGCCTGTTAAAATACCAGCGGTGTTTTCTACGCTGACACCCAGATGACTTCCTACCCTGGCACCCACAGGTATCTAGCCATATATTACAAAAGCGTTGCCCGCTCGCACCTCTGCTTGCTCCAGACAGTCTCCTGCAGCAAGGTGTTAACTAAACTTCGCAAAACAACTTTTGAGGAGCCAGCAGGGCGGTGGCCGAGCACAGCTGAGCTGGCCTTTTGCTGCCGCAGAGCCTCGATGCTCCCTCGGCCCTGCTGCAGCTTCTGGATTTCTCTGCGCTTCAGCTTCACCACCCGACCAAGGCACGTTGCCCCAAACCCAGCAGATTTTAACAGGGACAAGCACCCTCTGTCTACCCCTGCTTGGTCAGTTTAACATCACCTTGTCAACAGGTTCAACAGGGGCCTGTTTCACCTCGACGGTGCAACATGGCAACAAAAGTGAACCGACAGAAAAGGGCAAAACAATCCCCGAGACTTACTGTGGAGGACAGGGGAGTTCTCCCCTGCTCTTCATTTTACATCCCAGCTCTTTAGCTGCTGCTCATCAGGTGGGCAGTTTATAGGTGCGTAAGGAGGACGTGTTCATGGCACAGTGGGGCCCTTCCCTATACAGTGTTAGATATAGCTGTTCCTACCTACGCACGGGGATGCTTCACAGCCAGGCTGGTTCCAGCGCAGGATGACCGTGTGTGCATCTTTGCAGGCATGCCTGCAATGTGCTGATGTCGGGCATTGCCCTAATGCCGTGCAGGTTCGTACAGGGCCGGCTGTGAGTCTTTGGCAAGATGGAATACAGTCAGAAATCCCTGTCTTCCGCGGGTGCCTAATCCTGGCTCGCCGGGTTGGTGGCTGGAGTTTGTTTCGCTTGTTTGAGAACTGCGAGACTGCCTACAGTCAGGTCACCGATTCCCGGCAGTGTGAAGCCTGGGAATAGCACGGCATCTCACAGCTTTGCAAATATTTTTGGCTAGTTTGTAGGCATCCTGCATTTAGATTACCAAGCAATCTGTGCTGGCTAAACAAGAGGAATCCTCCAGTATTTCTTACACAACATTTTCAGTGCATTTGCTCTGTGTCAAATAAAAAAAAAATCTGCCTCACAAAAGCAATACAGCATACAGAAAATAAATGTAAAAATATGGACTTTCTGGCAAAGAACTGAATTTAGTTCTCTGCCACCTCATTCTTTCCACCTCCCTGTTGAAACAGAAGATGAAGGTCCTCACTGGATTCCTTTCACTCTCGGCAAAACCCCCAGGAAGTTTCTATGCCGTGATCAACCAGTGATTTCCAGGAGGCTGTTTAGTATTTGATCGTGAGGATCACAGATACCATGTCACGTAGCGTTTATCCCACGATGAAAAGCTGCATTCCCAAAGCGCCCATCCGTGTCCACACACAGCCACGTCTTCCTGCCTGCCTCCGTCACCTCGCAGGGAAGCGGTGCATTATTCTCTGATGCTGAGCAGAAAACCAAGTATCTAGGAAAGCCCCTAGAACATGATAATTTTATAATTTTAGGAAGCCTGTGGCCCACATTCAAATTTGTGCCTTGGCCTGGTGGAAGTGCACATGTGGGACAGGGAGAAAGGAAGGGGGACAATGCCTCTCTGGACCCCCGGCCTCGGGGGGAGGCATGTCTTGGTCTGATTCCAGCCATCATCTAGTGAAGCTGTCAGGTTGCTCTGACTAACCACAGCCACCGGGACACTGCTGGCAGGTGGGAACAGCTGGACCGGATGTGCCACTGCTCCAGTTCCCTTTTCTGGTACCAGCCATGGCTCACCTGGAACGAGGCATATGGTTAGAGATGCTACACTAACCCTGCCCTGCCCCAGCTTCCCTTTCACACAGCCCAGCAATGAACTGGAGCAGCTGGTGGCACGGAGCGGGCAGCGGGAGCAGGGGTAGGCTGCTGGAGAAGGAAGGAGTGAAGGTAGAAAAGAACCTACAAGGACTGATGGGCAGAGATGGGGAGAGGATGGCTGAGACCTCAACGGACAGAGGCCATTTCACTTGCTGAACGATACAAAAAAGGCAAATTGGGAAGCAAAACTGACACTTGGTCCCATGGGGACAGTTCTGGGTTACTCAGAGAGAGCATCGATTTAGGCAAAGTCGTTCCGTGCTCCATGGTAGCCTCGCTCATAATAACCTATTTTAAATCCATCGTTTAAGCTCTGTTCAGCCCTGCTATTCCCCTAGCACTGCTACAGCCTGCAATCTAGCACTTTGCGGGGTAGGACGGAAATGCCATTTTACTCTGAAACACCGTGGTTTTGTTCCTGAGGGAGGAAGAAAAGTCTCAGAGAGGAGAGGGGGGTACAAGAAAACAATTCATCAGCACCAGCAGTCTAAGCACACAAGATAAAGAGAACAGTGGGGAAGGGAGACGTGGTAAAAGCCACAGCATTCAATTGGTGGGAATCCCTAGTTACCAGATTTCAAGATTTCTGATAAATTCAAAGGAGGCTTCTGTTCCTTTGAAGAGGACGCTCTATGCACCTTCTTTCGAGGCTGTTTGCTCTGCAGGAAATAATCCAGCATTCGCTGGGCTAGAGTAGAGCTGTGAGTCCAACATGTCGTGTGATTGGGGCACCAGTACTCTCCCAGACCAGGTATATTCAGCAGCAGATTGTAAATGACAGCAAAGAAAACAGTCCATCTGACACAGGTTTTGCTTAGAAATACCTTTATTTTATAAAGCCACAGTTTGTTCTGTAAAGTTTTACCACACTTATAAAAAAGGGGATGACAATTCTGAGGGAGAAAAGAAAAGCTGAAAACATTTCTTGTAATTCAGGGTTACACAAAGGTTATATTTATAATATATATATTTATTTATAATTTGGAGACAGTAGAGATGAAACTGCAATACACGGGCAGCTGGGGGTCAGATTTCAGAGACTTGTTCATGGCCTACAAATAGCGTTTCTTGGCAGAAGGGGTTGACGAGGACCATCCCACTGTCACGATAGTCGCCGTTGGCGGGCGAGCGCGGCTCCGAGAGGTGGTCCTAGGAGAAAGACAGAGGAGCAGGGTGAGCACTTCACACCCCTCACCCTCCACTGTGGAACGGACTGCTAGTTCTATCACTTCTCCCAGACCTCCAAAAGTGCCTGGATTTGGGGGGCTCTGGCTTCCGGACGGCTAAGTTTGGTGAGCTGGTTTCACCCTTCTTCAGGCGTCAGGAGCTGTGAGTGACTAGCTCCTGGGACAGTCTGCCTGATTCTTTCTCAGTCTGGGGACCTGGAAATCAGGTGCACCAAACCTGAGGTCCCTTAGCAGAATTTGAACCTTCACTTTTTTTTTTCATTTTCATGACACATTGCACAGTTTCCTGTCTCTCAGCTGGGCTTGACTCCTCAAAGACGCTTTTTCAGCTTCTTTTTAAGGTCAGAAAACCACACATGTAGTTCCAAGCTACAGGGGCATGCCCCAGCTCAGTCATGTTCTGCTCAGGTTTAAATGACTGAGATGACGACTTTTGGAGATCACCCTCTATGTGAACAGGCCCATCATCTGATTCTCGGTAAGTTCAGATCAGGTCCTGCCTTAGCTTGGGCAACACGATTGACCAAAGTGGGGTTAATAAAGCGACTGAGAGCTTGTCTAATTGCACCTCAGAGATTCCTTTCTAAACACTTAAAAAAAAAATTAATTAATGAGTTAGCCAGCTGATTTGAAAATCACTTCAGCATAAAGCCAAACTCTCCACTGTTTCTAGGTTTTAAATACCTTTGATCTAAGCTAAATTCTTCTCTCTCTCTGAGGCCAGGAATACATGTCCATCAGTAGGATCACCCGCCCATAGACGAACAATCCCACCGATCCAGTCAGATCCCTTAAGTGAAGGCTGATGAGGTGGTCAGCTCCTGCGACCACCCAGCAATAGGGCACCTCTCTGCAGCGGCTGGCAACGGGAGGGCAATCTGGCTTTGGTGACTTCTTTATCCCATCTTACACACATGTAGGGGTGAATCCTTCTCAAAAAGCTGTTTCCCTGAACGTGCGCAGGGATATCAAGGCTTTCTTAATCTGACTCCCTCTCCCCTTCTCCCAGCACGGCCTCAGCCACAGTTTTCAGACACGGGACCTGCAGTCGAGGTACCTCTGAAGTCTCCAGGGACTGGATCTCTCTCGGTAACTCCACAGCATGCCTGTTGAAGTAGTCCATGGTAATAGCGTTATTCCAGTAGCTTAGGTTGTTCTCTGGGTTAGATGTCTTTTTCTTCCTCCTCATGCAGCAGACTGTCAGCAGAACTGCTGTCGATAGAAACATGTCAAAAATGTGGTTATTTCCTTTCAAGAGGGACTCATCAGTACAATGGATTTGTTTTTTATGTTGCTTAAGGAGCAGGCTGGTGACCTTCATTTCATGCAATTCGCTCTCAGTCAGATGGAGCTCTCTCCTAACAAACCCCACACAATTCAGTCAGAATCTGGGCCAAGCAGATGAGGCTTTGGGCTTGGCAGAAGATGCAGTTTTTACTTTCTTTTTGATGTGAGCTTATAATCTTCAAGCTGCAGCTGCCTGGCTAATGAAAAGCTTTGGTACTCTAACTGCTGGTATTTTAATACCTAGGCAAGGATTTATGGACCCTCCAGGCCAGCGGGCACTCCCCGGGGACTGCCAAGGAGGCCTCTGTGCAGACCTTTTCAGCTTCCAGCACGTCCAGACGCTGCAGCGATGAGCACTTTAGCAAACAGGCAGTGAGAGACACCTGTCCTAGGCTCAAATACTAAATTCATAAACACACGCAGCTGCACGTCTTCAATACCAAACGCTTCTGCCCTGAAGTGCTGCTGATCCCTGTCCCTCGCACCTCACACTCGTAACTTGGGCTCTGGGTACTTTGTGACCATGCTTCAAAACACCAGCAACTGGCGAGGGGAACAGAGAGGCTCCTGAGCGGGACGAGGCAGCGGTGAGGTGGCGTGGAGATCCCCTGCGGCACCTGTCTCACGCAGCTTATGCTTCCAGGGTAGCGTTAACCCCAGAGCTGGGCTCTTCCTGCCTGTCTCCATCAGCTGTCTCAGGGTGTGGGATCCACTGATACGCGTGATCCTTTCCCACACTTGCCTGGGCATCGGTGGTTTCTGAGCCTGGCCTTTTTTATTATCTGCGGAGCACACTTAAGCTTCTGCCTTCTGGAATATCTGAGCTTAAAGCAGAGCAGTTAGGCAAGACGCAGTGACCAGCAAGGGAAACCTGTTGGTATGATGGTCTGTCTGGTCTCAGGGCCGCAGGCACCCCCTGACCGCAGAGATGCCAGGATAGCACCGTCTGAGCACAGTGGGGGCTGGGGGCTGTTTTCTGGCCTTGCTTTCAGGTTAGCCATCTCTGCCGCAGTTCAGGTGGGCAATCTCGGCAATTGTATGAAAGCCAGGCAAACTGTAACGAACTTACTGGTCCTTGCGCAGGCAGAGGCCGCGCTGTGTACGCGGGTTTGTTCAGAGGAGTGAAGCGTAAGCTCTAGGTGCTTGTCTTACATGGTGGAATCAACTGCCCACTTGTGCTTGTAATCTACCTGATTTATGCAGGCAGACAGATAGCTGGACATGTACTTACTTTGATTTGTACCTGCGAAATAGGGAATGCCCTGCCATAAATTCACTTCATTATTTCTAAACCCCTCATGGTAGAAAAGAAGAGAGAAAATATTAATGAAGCAGAAAAATATATTCTTTTCTCAGCAACAGCCAAAATTATTTATTAGAATTATAGCCCAGAGGAAAGAAAAGACTGCAGAGAGGTCAAAGCTGATTTGTATGTTTTGACAAACATTGCAGCCACCCAGCGCTGTGGGTCTAATTTCTTATTCCATCTACTCACAGAAAATGGCAAGACAAAAGAGCAAGGCTAGAGCTCTATTTAAAACAAAAGAATAAGCTACTAAGAAAAACAAGAATTCATGGGTTTGAGTTCAGGCAGTTCATGTCTCATTCGAAGGGAAAGGTGAGCTTCTGCTATAAATCTTCTCCCAAAACTAATGGAAAAATCTCCCGCACAGTTCCCGCCTGTGTCAGAAAAGCAGGTCATCATCAAACTTCCTCTTAGCTTTGACTCATACTGCTTCGGTGTGTCTGTCACCGAGAATTCATTTGCCGATGGCCCGGCACGGGACTCCTGCTGCTGTGCCCGCAGGCAGGCAGCCCACGGGCCCCACAGCGCGGCTCTCCCTGCCCCGGGGAAACGCAGCTTTGCTCCCCACCTTGCCCCCACCCTCTGCGTGTCCCAGCCCGCAGGCTTGGTAGGATCAGAAAGTGAAGCAGGACCTACAATTAGTCCTACCCACCACTGCGAGAGCCAACAGACCTCGGAGCTCTCCGGTACTCCGGCAACAAGTGCACATCTCACAGGATAATACCCACAGCTCTTTTCTGACCTCCCAATCTTTTTTCAAAATCATAAACCACCAGGATTATACACCCTCATAAATGCAGTGTCATGAGATCAGACCAACTCCCTACAGTTCCCTGATACTCTTCTGTCTTTTCTTTCAACTCACATATTTTACCAACCTTCTATAGCTGCTTACCCGCCTCCCAACTCTCCAGCTCCCACGCGAAACACGATGTTAACAGACCTAACATTGCAAGCACTTAGAAGTCTGGAAATACTCAGACTGAAGGATGTTAATTTACTTCTCCTTATGCCTGCAGATCATAACATAAACTAAGTTTCTACAGAACCCTTGCCAAAGTGACTCAAATAGTGGGTTTTTCCGTATTTCTTTCTATTTCCCTCATCTACTGTGGCTGTCTACAGTAGCACAGCCTTAGCTGCGACAGAGGTTCTGTCATGAGTCTGGTTACTGACCGTGGCTGCTCACGTCTGGAGCCAGGAGGCTCTTCTCCAGCTCAGCCTAAGCTCACACCTGGCGATTAGACTCGGGGCTTGGGATCTCTCTCCCTTCAGACTGGGAAGCAAACGTTCCTAGGTTTTGCCATGGAGAAAAGTGGGTGAGATAATTTTGGAAAGCATCCCAGTGCACAAAATGTGAGCTAAGTGGGGTTAGGTCCAAGGCAATTCTTCATATATTCTTTGAGTTCTGCTGATGCCTGCGTTCAGAGGCTCAGCCTTCCTCTCGTGTTTTCCTGCGTCAGCAAAACTGACTGAATAAATTCACTTCTATGCATCTGATTTGCAAGTTTCTGTTCTTCCACGTTTTATCGTGTCACTCTGTAATTACAGAGACCTAAGTACGGGGAGCCCAAGGACTGGGACGGTGGGTTTTAAACCGAGTTCATACCATGTCTTGTTCTGCATTGCAGGGACAGGCACCCACATACGTACAAATGCACATGCACAAGAATGTTCAAGGCTCTCTGAAGGACACCACAAAAGCAACCCGAACTTTGACATGCAGAAAATACCGATATCAGTATTATATATGACTTTGCTTTTCTGGGAATGCAATGATACAAATGAATCCTTCATTTTTGCAGCCCTCAAGTGGCATTAGCAGCATTATCCCCGCTATTTATACCACGAAATGGAGGGACAAAGAGGTGAGATGACTTCCCCAGGTTCCCGTGGCAGACAGGGCTCACACATTCCTATTCAAAGCATCCCTTTTCTGGCTGGCATTTTAAGGGACTGCGGTAGGACTCGAAAACCTGGGCATCCTTAAAGAAATACATACTGTTAGAATGGGGAGACTAAACCCTATGTCTTATTTCAGCAGGCGAGCCCCTGAGGCCCAGCCGTTCAGGCTAGTGCCACTGAGCTGGGCCACCAGCATGTCCAGCGGGGCCTGCTGGTCCTCCATGGGGCGCAGACACCAGGGCACGGAGATGCTGAACAAACCCTCTGCTGCTTCCTGCTCTTATGTGCCAATCCCCGCAGCAGGGACGTGCCTGCAAGGAGCCCTGGCAGGGTCTTTCCTCCGCAAGGAGAAGTGGAGTATCTCAGGCACTTCTTCCAGTGGAGATGAGGAGCCAAGGGCTCCTGTGGTCACTCTCTAGCAGGTCACTTCTCCTGCAATGGAAGTTCAAACACCCACAGGTTTTCATTTAACATTTTCTCCCCTTGAAGATGAAATGAAATCCAAATGGATTTCAGCTCTTAGCATCACCCTCTACACCAGAGGGGATGAGACAACGCCAGTGTGGGCCTTCTGTCCTCAGCTGCAGGCGCCTGTGCCCAGGAGATGGCGACAGTCCCCTTCGCACACCCCATTCCGCACACTACACCCCATACCTACACGGTACACAGATGCCTGAGGGTCAGGAACCTGGCCCTGAAAGCAGGACTTAAGTATCTGAATAATTTCAACACTGAGTTGCATTAGAGCTGGTACAGATCACTTTCAAAATCTCATCTGCCTTTTCAGAAAATGCAGCTCACCAATACAAGAAAGAGAGCAGCGCAGTGACGTGAACACGTACTGTTAGGGCTGGTGTGAGGAGACGAGAAGGTTAAACACCAGTAGTTAGTGAAGGTGGTCGAGCACTGGAACAAGCTCCCCAGGGAAGTGGTCATGGCCCCAAACCTGGCAGTGTCCAAGAAGCGTTTGGACAAGGCTTTTAGATACTTCAAAGTTAAACCACTTAACTTTGAAGTTGCCCTGTGCAGGGTCAGGGGTCTCTTCCAACCCAGGATGTCTATATGCTGAGCCAATCCCATAATCTGCAGCTGCCGGCAGGATCTGTGCGGCTCCCTCCCTCTCCAGGTGTGTATTCCTCCCGGTCTTGTGCTCACCCTGTGGGAGCTGCCTCAGCTCACTGGGTGGACAGAGAGTACCAAAGCACAAAGTGGGGATTTTTTGGCCACTTTAGCAATCTGAAAGGGTCTCTGGGGGTGTCAGGTCAGGTCTGGGCAGGATCAGGCGAGGGCAGGAGAGAGCAGCACTGTCCTTTCTGGCAGGAGTAAGCTGTCGGCTTGGTTAGCTCACCTGGCCTTGTGGTAGGTGAGCTATTTGCAGCTCGTAGCTGTAAAGAGCAGAATTAATACTCAGTGTTGTTGGCTGCTACCCTTTTATGTTTCCTCAGGCAGCACAGGCTGGGAAATGTTTGGTTTTGCTCCACTCCAGACAGATGAGCATCATCAGGGCTCCTGAAGGCCAGCATTTCAAACTCTTCCTGTTCCCTCAGCAGCTGCAAACTCGGAATTGAAATGGAGGAAACCAGCACTTTGGTTATCAGAATTTAACATCAGATAGTTCACAAAGTGCCTGCAGTGAAATATCTTATTGTGCTGGAAAACTGGTGTTTCCTACAGTATTCATCATTACAACTGTCATTAATCCTTTGGGTTAAACCCAAGTCCAGGGCAGCATATAGTGGTTCCTAGATTAAAGACTTAGACAACGTTTGGTCACCAGCTTAAACCCCTTGAAATAAAGCTGCTTCCCCTTCTAGAGTTGTTCAGCCTTGTGTTACACCCTCAAATGACTGAGTGATTTCTAGTAACCACAGAGCAAGTGTGCTTTGAGTGTAAATTTCTTAGCCCTGCACATTGAAGCTAAGCACTTTGGTCAGTGAACGTGATCTCTGTCTAGGGATTGCTTCTTATCCATCTCAAGCCGCCCTGCCTCTGTTTGCTCTCCACCTGGTCCTTGAATCATGGGCTGAAATCTGAATTTAAAGGAAAGAGAAAGCAAAATAAAGCGGTGGTTAACTTACAACACGAGGATATAGGTACGCTGATAGCCAGGATGATCCAGGCAATGTCCATCTTGCTGAGACAGATGGTTGCTCTGTGCTGGGGCTTGTCCCCCTCGGTGACATGGGAGATGTTGCCTTGCACCCCAGGTTTCCAGGTGCCAGCAGGAACCAGTCTGTTTAGGAAGTTCCCGGTGGCGGTGGAGCCAGCCGTGGAAATGGAACTGGACAACCTCGTGGCAGGTGCTGCGGAGAGAGCACTGCCCAGCAAGGTCGCATTAGTCACCGCGCCATGTGGCGTTGGAGCGGCTCCCTTGGGGTCTCCCACTGCTGGGGAGGAGACGCTGACGTCAAAACTGGTCTGAACCGAGTGACCCGCTGCTGCTGTTGCAGATCCAGGGCCAGCAAACAGAGGGACATTTGTACTGAGATTCAAGGTCACCCAGGAGTTGTTTTTGCTCGGCATGTCCCATACGCCATAGCGGGTGGGTTTAAAAGGCACCGACACTGCTTCAGGATCAGCTGATGGTCCAGCAGTTGTGGTGGCAAAATCTGCCTCCTGCACCACTAGCTCGGCCCCGTCCCCTCGCTCTGCTTCCCTAAGGCTTCCCGAGGCGTTACGGTGGGGAGAAGGGTCTGAGTGCGCAGTTCTTGCCAGCCCCGTGCCATTCGGATCGCTGGACGCTGCCGGCGGGGACTGAAAGGGGTGCTCTGTGAAGGGGCTCCTCAGGGTGGGGAAGGGAGAGTGCAGGGTTGTCTTTAGGTAAGGCTCTGAGGACTCTGTGAAGTTGCCTTTGAAAACCTGGAATATTTTCCCCTTGGGGCGAGTCTGTCCTGAGTACAAAGCACTCTGGTTGTACAAATGATACGTTTCCTTTTCGCCGACACGAGGGCCGCTCGCTTGCTTTTGCCCGGTGGAAGGGGCTTCCTCCACCGGGCTGACAGGACGGGGAGCGGCGTGAGTGGACGTGGGAAGGGGCTCTACCGCGTAACGGCCTTTGTGGCGAGGTGTCGTTCCCATGGCTGTGACGGTGGTAGTGTCCATCGGAAAGCCCTGAGAGGAGGAGACAGTGGGAGACAGTACCTGGACAGAAAACACCAGCTCTTCTGTCAGTGCCAAGATCAGCAGAACACCTGGAGGGAAAAGACAGAGAGAGGGTGAGACACCGCGGAGGGACCAACGGAAAGGGAGCAACAGCATGGCTCACGCGTCTGGCGGGAAGGAATACCTTCCATGTTCTGCAGAAGGATGGAAGAATCCAACTTTGTCAGCTTCTCTGGGAAAGTAGGAAGGGAGAGGAAAATCAGCAGGGGCTGCGGTGGCCCCGTGGCAGCGGCGAGGTGAGAAGGGGAAGGTTGCAGGGAATCTCTGTGGCAAAGGGAGAGAGGAGCGTGCAGTATGGACTCAGGAGAGTGCTTTAAAGTGCCATAGGCAGGTGGCTTCCCTGCAGAAGCTACAAAGCATCCTACTCTTTAGGGGTAGGAACAAAGGATGATTTCATTTTTGTTTTGGCCAGGAGGCCTCCAGATGAATGTCCGCATCATTATGAGGAACCTTAGTCCGCTCATTCTTTTGGCTGAAAAATCCTCAATTTGGCTGCCTCCAGCCTTGGATGCCATTAAGCAATCTGTTCATTGAGAGAGCAGCTGCTTAGCCCTGGCCAAAAATTAGGTCAAGAAGGGAAGTCTGATGAGAGGGCTTCCTGGGTTATATAGGCTGTCCTTAGCAACTTCGGAAAATCCAGTCACTGATTTTAGAGCATGAGATGTGCAAAATCTCCAAATGTCAAAAACAAACAAGAAAACACAGCTATCACACCCATTTTACCCCCCCCCCCCTTCCCATGATGATGATGATGATTGGTCTGACTCAATCTAATACAACTGCCCTTTGCATCTATCCACAGATGTTTAGTTGTGAACGCTCTGTGCCCACGGGCACCGTGGGGTTGCGTGGTGGGAAGTCGGTACCCTGGGTTTCCAGGTGTACATCATTTCATGAGGTGCCAGATTCCCACCGCTGGGAACATCAATTCTTCCATTTACTCCTAGTCCAGATAACGGACGTGGGCAGGTGCAGGAGCGCTGGCCTCCCTGGGATGCAGGGCTAACACACCACGAGCTGGCACGACCTGCAGGGACCGCATCCATCACTCGTCTCCGGTGCCATATGTTGAAGCTGTCGCAGGTACTGTGGATCTCTGCCCACGAGAAAGCGCATGGAATAAACCCCTTCTGCACAGCCCACTGCGCATCATCAGATGGCACCACTAGCACTGCGCTAGGGTGAATTTCAAGGTGAAGAATGTTGTCACAGTCTTGACAAATCAGAGAGACAAGTCTGTCGAAGCTGCAGGACCCCAAACCGCGCAATGATCACCGTGCAGCCAAGGCTCTGGAGTACCCTCCTGCCCCCCTCCCCAGGCTTGCCAGCTTTCTCCGTGAGTGTTTGATGCCATTCAGTTCTACCCTGCTCTAGGTACCAGCAGAAAAGAAAGACAGGGACTTGGGAAAGTGCAAGAAGATCTCAGATTAGATGTCCACTGGGCCCCAGAACTCTGCTGCACGCTGGGCAGACGCAAATGCCAAGATGTGTCTCTTCTGAATGCTGTGCATCATTCACACCCCTTCGCAAGCAGCGCAATGCACGCAGGAAAAGCTCCCCCCACGGAGCAGTACCTGATCTTCTCACCCAGCTAAATGCTCTGCTTGGACCACTGATGGTCACTCCGGAGCCAAACAGCGCGGAGCTCCGCAACCACCAACATCCACCTCAGCTCGCCCCAGCAGCCTCCTGTGATTTCACAGAGCGTCCAGAGGATGAAAACGCTGACTGAGAGCCAGTTACCAGCAACGCACTTTCCACTGCCTGATGCTAAAATTAACTCTTTTTCTTTTATTTATTTCTGAAATAAATATCTCTGCCAAACAAACCACCGTCTGGGATACTGCTTCCCAGCTCCTAGCCAGCCGCAGACAACCTGCTCTTAGCAGAACACCTCATCAAAGGAAAAACCACATTCCGTACACTCGGATGCAACCAGGAGAGCAGACCCTGCTATACTGGTGGAGCATCGCTCTTGGAAATGAAAGGCAGGAGTTAGCTCCACATTTTTGGCAGCACTTCTTCCGAGGTCAAGGTCAAAGCAGATATTCTAGTGTCCATATGGCCAATATTTCATGCCAAGACAAGTTGCTGCCACAGAACAAATTCAAAGAGGAAAGGATGACGATTTATTTGGGATTTGTTCAGCGGAGATAATGTTCCAGGAAACTTTAGGCCTGCTGTTCTGAGGACACAGGATAAAGTGCATTGGCAAATCTTGTGAGATACTTCATTGTAACGACTGCAATACCTGCTAGCATTTTTCTGGATGTTCATTGTGTAACTACTTTATCTCACACCTCACGTACAGAAAAACCTCTCTATTGGGTTAATGCTTTCCCCCAGGATACTCCTTAAGGAATAAGGAATTTGTCGGCTTTTCTGCCTGTTGTGCCCTGGGGTTAGAAACCCTGATCTTTGGCTAAAACCCTACCTCATATCCATCGCCACTTCTTGAAATCCTGATAAACTGGAAGCCTGGGGCTGCAAAGATTTATAAGCTCCCTGGGGCAGTCTGTTGCGGTAGCGGGTCACCACACATCAGGCACGGGCAGCCAGACGCATTTAGCTGGTACCTTCAGGTGGCTTGTAAAGTATCAATAATTATTCAAAGGAAATAACTACATCAGGGGTGATTTATCCGGTAATAAACACTAAACCCCATGCTATTTGGTGGTCTCAGGCTGTGCAGCCAGGTTTTGCTCATCTGCTAGGCTCCTGTTAACAGCCTCTGCAGAGCCACTGTGCTCCCACAAGCTACAGCTCCTTAGAATCGTTTTTTTCCTGCTTGAATAGGACCCAGTAACTCCTTCGGCGACAACCGGAGCTAATCTGTGCCCCTAACTGCTGAAACAACACTCAGTTAGGAGATGGTTGTGAAAATACCCAGTGTTGTATAGTCAGGGAGAAGCAGCTGACAATAAGGGGGCTTTGCTAGGCCTTTTAAGTAGAATTAATTGGCCTTAT
Organism: Coracias cyanogaster; assembly: GCA_033124195.1. Classification (NCBI taxonomy): domain Eukaryota; kingdom Metazoa; phylum Chordata; class Aves; order Coraciiformes; family Coraciidae; genus Coracias; species Coracias cyanogaster. The sequence goes on along the minus strand of JAVSBS010027186.1, from coordinate 10,418 downwards.
AACTGATCAACAGCCAACTGGAAAGCGAAGGTGAAGCTGGAATGGGTATTTTCAGATGGCATGCTCCGGCTGGATTTGTGGTGACCCAACTGTCCAGAGCTCCCGCTCGCGTTTCTATCACTCGAGGATATGCAATGCCTTACAGAGCGGGACTCCTACTGAGCGCCTGATATCAGGCTGCCCTGTTTGGCAACTCTGGCTTAAGCTGAGGAGAATGATATTCTGAATTTCCCTACAGAGGCGCAGGAGGCGTTTGGCACAGAAACGGGCTGAACCCTTCAAATTTCTCCCCTTCCCAGTCACGGTCTCTGCTTCACAAATGCACCTGCCCTGAGAAAAGGGCCACGGTGGGTACAACACCGGTGGTCCCTCAGTGCTACTGAAATGAAACCTTCTGGTTGCCATCGCGTTGTCACGGGCAAGGTTTTGATAGCCCAGGTGAGATGGTGCAGAGCAGAAGCTCTTGCTCTGTCCAGGGCACAGTCCTGCAGCTCTCTGTCAAACCCTTCAGTGCTGGCTGCCCAAGGCTCTTAGGACTGACCTTGTATCTGAGCGTGAGCCTTTTGGGCTGTGCACTGGCAGTCTGCTGGCATAATGGTAATACAGACTGGTGCAAGCATGTTAGAGCAATAATAATAATTAATTATCTTCTCAAAGGTCAGTTCACACCATTAGGTTTTTTCATAAGGGGCCATTTCTAAAGTATAGGAGCTCATGCTCAGAAGGGGTCAAACCGGGCTGGCTTTTAAATGCTGTGTGTCTAATTCCCAATTTTGGAATCTAATTTTATGACGACATTAAGACCATTCAATCCTAATGAGAAGGCTGATTGACCTGACATCTCTGTGGTGTGAGCTGTGGTCTTGCACAGTGCACCGAGGGGAATATTAAGTACAAAATGAATTAACTGAAGGATGAAGCGCAGCAGAGCACACGCAGAGCGCACGCAGAGGGTGCCGATGTGCGTTTAGCCGTAAGAACTCCTTCCCAACAAGATGGTGCAATGGTTCAAATCTCAACACGATCTCCCTGCAGTGCTTCTTCCCACCTCACACTCTTGTGAGGAGTCCAGAAGAGGTGTGTGCAGTTGTGTGTGTGAGGACGACGGAGTTCCTTTACAGCAGTGTTTTCCCAGACTGCAGTTGATGTCCTCAGCAAGTCTCAGGAAAGTCAGGGGTTAGGAATAGTTTGCTTTCGCAGACTAGGACATCAGCAGGGTCCTACTGTTTGGGAACCTCGCCAGGACCCTTCTAATTGCATGCAGGATGCAGAACTGCCTCCCTCCAAGCCAGAAAAACAAAGTGATTCGGGCCTCAGCCGCTGACGTTCTGTGGCTGTTTTATCTCAGGACCACAGGAGCCCCCGCTAGGAGCCAGTGTCCTGGCACAGGACAAAACTGCAAGGCTTCGATTAGGAGTTGCTACCGCCTGGTGCTGCACGGGACACTTCATGGGCACTTCGAGAAGAGCCTTTCTGCATGACATGGCAGAGCAGGCACACGGCTGTCGAGTCAGCTCACGCGTTCAGCCTCCACAGGCACCCCTTTAAACAACACAAACTTACATAAGTCCTGGTCTAAAGCCTGTGGAATGGTTCCCAATGACTTTAGCGGGCTTTGGACCAAGTCCTAATTGCCAGAGATACAGTGGAAACTTTTGAGCTGCACGTTCACATCTTCTACAGCAAGTGAATACACACAACGAGCTCAGTCTGGCGTTTGACCCCTTCTGGCTTCTGCTACCTTGGACCTTGCAGCACGACGAACAGAGCCACCCTGAGCAGTGCTTGGCAAACATTTTTTCTCTAGGAAGAGCTTTTTGTGCAGAGACCTACTGCTGGACTCATGATTTCAGGCTGCCGTGGGCAAGGGAAGCAAAGGGAGCCATCCTACAAAGGACCCGTTATCTGCGGACCCCGGGCTGGGGTGCACATGGGCCGTGTGTGGGATGCCGAAGCCTCTCCGTGCTTCTCACAGTCTTGACTTACAGCGAGAGAAGGTTGTGCAAAACCTGTTCACAGCAGCAGCAACGTTATTGTTGTAACAAAAGCTTCCTTCACAACACCGTTAACTTCTCATGTGTCTCTAAGCAAACCTAAAATGCAACAGGGAGCAAACTAATAGATGGAAACTGTGCAGAAAGTTTGTATTATTACTTTTGTTATGGTCATTTCTTTGTAATCTGCCGAAGCAATATGATTTGCACTCACAATAAAGCAGCCTTCGTACAAACAAAGAGTTAAAGCAAATTTCATCTCCATTACTGGTAGCAGAACGGAGGGAAGAAAAAGCAGGTTACTCTGCACAGAAAATTTCTCTCTCCTGCCTGTCCATCAGTGGCTGTCATGCCAGAACTCCCCGATATTAACTTACAAGTTATTGTCTCTTTTCCCTTGTATTAGACAGGGTGATCACCCCAACTTCAGTGCACACGCGATTTGGTAAAACACGGGGAACAAGACGCACAGAGTAACAGCTCTATTTGCAGTAACAATCACCAGCATCAGCAGAAGCTCTGGGCAGCACAGGTACAAACACAAATTAAGCAGCGCTCGCTGACACTCCCCATGCAACAACAGCAACGGGAGCTACAGCTTTCATCTGGCGAGGTGTCCTGTCTTTCCACGACATAAAACCACCGCAGAACACTATTATTGCCTCCAAGATGCGCTTCCATCACAGACTTCGAGAGGCAAGCCTGTAAACCACAATTCATTTCTGGTCCTGCAGGGAGTTAAACAAAGGGTGATACCAACAGGACAGTGTCGTGCAGTCACAGAGCAGACAGCTCCCAACGCATCCTCACATTGCACTAGAGATCCGCAGACACTCTGGGAATAGCTGCTTTAGAAACGCTTCAGATCCCCTGTTCAGCTAAACATAGACAGGCAGCCGAGCTCTGGAATCTTGTGAACAGGCTTGCTGGCAATCTAGGACAATGGTAATTACTGAGAGGAGGGTAGTAAAAGAAAGAGCCTGACTCTAGCTGCTTGTTCAAGGGAATCACTTACCTGAAAATATCATTTGGACTTGTCAGCAGACATCCTCACCTGCTCACATCGCACGGATTCGGAAGCTTCATCCCTCAGCAGAGGAAGGAAAAGCCCATCTTCCCCCGCAGGAGGCAGCTGCAGGCAGGAGTTGCTGTTACTGCTGGAAGTGGTTTGGAGGAATGAGGACAGAGCCAGCCCAGGCAGGCGTGTCTTGCAGGGCCGTGCAGTGCGAGGGCTCGCTCCTTTATGGAGCACCTCTGCAACTGCAAGGCAGGATTACTCACTGAGCCAGTCCCCCTCGCTGCCAGCGGATCGAAGGGCTGCTTGGTATTCCAGCTTGGTTCCCCATCAAGTCCTGATACAGTTAGTCTGACACGGGTCTATTCAGATGCCAGAGGATTGCTGGCAGTTCTCGTTTTCTGGGAACAAAACAGCAACACGCACCCCAGCTGCACGCCCTTGTGAGGCTGTTCAGCCCCCGTTGGAGGCAGAGAGCCCTCCCTCCAGCGCCGCGCTCGGCTTTTTGTGTGTGGATGGATTTACAGATCTACCTCCTGCTTCTGTACCTCCACCAGACTTTCCACTTCATTCGATTATCTCTAATGATATTAATATTCCTGTCAGAGGAAAAGATGGGGAATGAAATAGCGATCCTCTTCTCTCCTCTTCTCTGGCATCAAAATGCATGTTCTGCATTTTATTTCTTCGCTCCTCAGTGATGAATGGGCAATTTCTACTCTGTAACCGTAAGGTAGTCCAGATCTTGTGTTCCTAAAGCCGTACTCCTGCCTCCCTTCTTCCATTTCATCTTGTTTCTGTTTCAACCTCTCTCTCTCTGGCACAGCTGGGTGTCTCGAAGAACACACTGCCCAAAGAGCACAAAAATGTGCCCTGTGCAGCCAGCTACCAAGGCCTCCAGAGGCACAGGGAAATGTGAGAGAGCAACAGGTTGGGGCTTCCTGAGAGCAGGGTAGGAAGCCCCAGGAGTCAGAGGGCAATCCCCACTGCACGGCCTCTGCTTCAGAGTCCCTCTGGCACCCAGTGGGCTGCAACAGCCCCAGCAGTTTGCTACATGGGCTCCTCGCAAAATTCATTCCTAATATTTTGCTAGAGAGAAAAGCCAGTTCCTTCTTCTCTCTCATCATACCAGGTGAGAAGATGCTCCTTTTCCAGGCCTTGGATACAAGCATGCTGCAGCCAGACCCCTTCTGCGACGCTGTGGCCAAACCTGAAAGGAGCCACACTGTGACGACAGGTTTGAGGGTGAGCAGCGTCAGCAGCTACGGGGCCTCTCACAGTAACCCCGGCACTGATTTCCGGGCACTGAAGTCCCTGCCAGGAAGGCCGGGCAGGTGCATATATCTATTACAAGTGTATTTTACCTGTAGTTACACAAACTTTTCACAGCCATGATCATTTAACGAAGGACATGGAAAGACAACGTACAAATAATAATCTTCGATCTGTTTTGCATCTTTGTGCTCTTGTGCCGATTCCCCTTTTCTCCCCACCATTTGCAGTTCCTTTTTCACCCTTACTGTTTCAGCTCTGAAGGTTTTTCTAAATAAAGATATTTAGTGTGCTATGAAAAAAAAGAAAGGTCCTTACAAATATCAGCTTGTTTAGCAGTTTCTAGACCTCGGGGCTGATTAAGAGCTTGCTGCTGAAACAATGATTTAGCACGGGGCTGCAGCTGGTGTAACAAGAGAACCATGGCACGTATTTTAACCTTTGCTGGAGGATTTGCCACATCTGTAAGCAGTAACTCACCACAGATCTCCTCCCTGTGTGCTGTCATGGATGGAAACATATGGCTTAAAACTGCAGAGACCATCGTTTGGAATTTCAGATGAACACTCTTCCTAAGGACAGAGGCTCTGTGCATTCCCTTGTCCAAAAGCACGTGGGACAAACCAAAGATAATGTCCAAAGCACAGGAGCGTTCCCTGGGCTGACAGCTCCCCCCTCGCGCAGAGCCTGTCCAGCCCAGCTCTCCGACGCACGTCCCTTCCCTTCCAGCCTCTTGGCAGCAGGTTCTGTTGGCAGGATGCTGTTGCCAAGGGAGACAGAAAGGATGTGCAGCTGGCTTTTCTTTCACCTGCACTTAGTGCTGCTGATCCTATTTATGTTACTGCAGAACCTTTGGCTTCTACGAGACCCACCGTCAATGTCACCAGGCCTTTTGAAGAGTTTTGACAATGACACAAATAGCCGTGGCCTCTGATGCAAAGCTTAAAATAGGATCTTGCCCAAGAGAGGACGGAGCTGGTGTCACAGATGCTGACTCAAGCAAGGGTATCCATTTCGCAAGCAGCAATACAGAGGGGAAAAGCAGGATTCAAAGCCATCTTCAAAAGGTATCTGATAGCTTCCCAAAACAGTGAGTAACTTCAGCCACGGAGAAGTTACATGCTTAGTCTAAGGCAGCCGTGGCTCTGCAGACAATTCACGCCAGCCCCAGGGGCTCCTCTCTTGCCATTAGCCAAAGCTGTCACGCAGAGGATGATGAGCTTTAATAGATGTCCAGCTTTCAGGGGATGAAGATAGGTGAGATGGATCCCTCCATCTATTGAGATGGCATCATTATAAGGCAAACTACTTGTTTAGCACCATGAAAGGATAAATAAAAGTGATGTCTGGAGAGGTGAAACGTAATCTGTATTGCGATACTTTCCAGGAGGAGAAATCTCACTGCTGTGAAGAGTCAGAACCAGTTTCTAGTGAACACCAAACAATAAGCCGTAGGGAGCAACACTTCACTGGCACGAAGAGGGGACGGGAGCAGGGCCTGGCAGCCCTTCCCTGGTAATGCATTAGGAAGCACTTTTCTTTCCGCTGTTGGAGGGTAATGGGCAAACACCAACTCAGCTGCAGGCAGGAGCTGCTGCCCCTCCAAGCAGCAGCACGCTACCCATCAGCTGCGCCCGACCCCTGCACAGCAGGACGCCTCCGTGGAACGGCAAAGCAGCAGGTAGCAAGAGGGAGCAGGAGCCACTTCTTCATCCATGAGCCTTTTGCCAAAAAAATCACAGCCCCTAGGCTGCTACACTCCTCTTAAAATCCTGCCACTTGCAGGAAGTAACCAAGTGAGAGGCTTTTGATTCCAGCACCAGATGATATGTCTTTTCCAAACCTGATTTCTTCAGGAATAAGCCTTCAGCTCCTAAGTAATTTACCCCGACTTACCTATCAATCAGGGATGCTTATTCCAGACTCAGGGTACTTTTTCATTACAGCGCAGTCATTTTTAGCTTGTCTTTTTCTAAGAAAACATTTATAGGAACAGGTTGTCTATCCCTCCGTCTTTCCCAGTAACTGCTGATCTATGGCTGATTTAACAGACATTGCAAGACGCTGTCTGACAGCTGGCGAGGAGGCAGAGCAGAGTGTCCTGCTCGCGCATCCCTCTGCTTCGATGAGGCAGACCTTCCTTCTCTCTGCTTGCAAAAGCCGCGCTGACATTCTCCAGCTGCAGGTACAGAACTGTTGACTCTGCAGCCAGGAGGGCTGTTACAGTCGTGCACAGGCGGACTAACTTCCACAGACCCCGAGGGTATTCCAGTCATTTCATCTGTTCACTCCGAGTCATTTGGATGATTTATTACTTATGCCCTCTTTAAACACATTATTACCTCCAAGTGCCTGGTTATCCTTGTGCTTGATGTCCAGTGGGAGCTTGTAATGAGAGCTCGCACTGATTGGTTTTGTGAGCGGGTTAACACTCAGTAACTATTACATCCACCGGCAGGAAAGCTTTACGCTGATTTTCTGACCATCGCCCAGTTGAAGGGAAAGGGAAACTGTGCCTCAGGGTGAGCAACTGGGGGGATGTGGTGTGTCTGCAGTTACTCGCTGTCTCAGTTTATCACCTGGGCAAGTGAGAACCAAGCCAGGGCAGGATCAAGGCAGCCAGGATTTCCAGTACGGGGGACTGGCTACTGGTTTGAGGGTACAAAGGGTCAGATCTGAATGGAAATAACTCCCAAGGCGGACTCAGGTTAGAAAAGGTAGTGCAACTTTCCATATCCATATCTTCTGCTGCGAGCACAGCCCGAGGATGCAGAGTCACACATGAACCAGCCAGAAAGGCTGTAACCCGCTGCTCGTACTGTCTGTGCGCTCCAGAGGGCTAGCAAAGCCTCTGGCGTGGATGTGAGGTTGCTAGGGAAAGGCGTGAGCCGTTACTTTTCATTGCTCCTCATCCTTCCTGCAGACCCGCCACAGCTTTCTTTGGGATTCTGGAACAGAAGTTTGCATTGCCTCTTAGCTGTCTGGAGGGGCTTCAGCTACGGCTGATTTCAGAAAAACCTGTCCCAGGGCCCGGCCACAATGCGCCCATGGGGGTGCTCTGGGACCTGCTCTCCAAGGTCTGCTGATGGTCCTGGGGGTCAGCAAAGCTCCTCCACAGGCTGCAGACAATGGAGCTGCAGGCCTGAAACTCGAGAGTGTCAGGGGGTGCACGTTGCATTAGGACATCCAAAGATCAAAGGGAAAGATCAAATTCCCCTCTTGAAAATATCAGCTGCCCGCTGCAGAGATGAAGAAAGGGGCTTTTTGCTCCATTAGGTGAATTGCAAGATTTCACAGATATTGAGATACGGATTTTTTGCCATCCTTTGAAGCTGGGTATCGGTCTGGAAGGAATGATGGTCCAGCTTGGTGTAGTAAATCCTATGTTCTTATGAGGAAGGTCACAGCAGTAGCTGGATATGATTAGTGCTAATGAGAGCAGGACTTTGCTGCTTGTATTTCACTCGGTGCTATTGCTCCTGAATTAGATTCAAGAGGTGGAGATAAGCAATATCATACACAAAGAACACGAGGGTGAGATGACGTGGCGCTACAGCGTACTTGATTAGTCAGGGGATCAGGAATTCAAGTGGAAATACATACAGAGTGAGGAAGAGGGTCTCTATAAAAACACGCTCTCTCAGCTCTGCATTCATTCACCGCTGCAAACCCCTATTTCCTGTTCAGCACGAATGCAGTTACACAACACAGTAAAACCTTTCACCTTCCCGTGTGGGTGGTCTCCTTTTACATGCACATTTGCATTATTTAAAAAAAAATCCCAGTACCAATATGTGTGTGCCACTTTGGGATGTTATTCTGCACATGCGTTGCTCCTGTCTTTCCGTGGGAGCACTCCGCACATCCCAAACATCCTTTACATTCCATGGTGGAAGTGTTCACAGTGGACTCAGGTCCTCAGAGCTGCATCCTGCCTTAAATGGGACAGGCTGCCAGTGGCATCGTGCTGCTTTGCACCAGCCACACAGTCACCGTCTGGAATAACACTCCTAGCAATGAGCATCGCCCCACGGCAGCATTATTCACACAGCGCTTTACAAGTGAGATATTTCAGTTGTCTCTCCTTTCTGGTTAAATCTGCCTCCATGCATATTCAGGAGAGAACCTACTTCACCCCTTCCTGAAATGTCATCACCTCCACACTTGATTTGACTTGGGAAGGAAATTGGACTGACAACCCTAACGACTTCTGCTGATGTGCAGAACAGCCCTTGTGAAGGGATTAACCATCCCGGCTTTTCCGTGCTGCCCTGTCAGCACACAGCCCTTCAGGGACTTCTCTTGATGTGAGCGTTAGCTCAGCCTCAGCGTTCGCTCAGCCTTGACTTTGGTTTCGGTAATACCAGTTATGTTGTTGGTGATATGATGTGAACATCTTATCTCTCCGCTTCCCCCTCCAGCAACTGCACTGGGAGCCTCGTTTGATTTGTCAGGCTGTTTTCCCGTTCCCAAAGCGTGGCTCTTCTCCCCAGCCACTGCTGAGGGGGGCTGGAGTCTGCAGGCACACCAGAGAGCAGCTCAGGAGCACCGCAGCCATGCCATGCTGCCAGCCCCCTGGGCGGCTCCTGAGACATGGCTACCACGTGCTCGACACCTCTGCCCCTAGCCTAAACCTGCAGCCCGGGTGCCGCGTCCTGAGAGCATCGCAGGAGCAGTGTCCCGAGGTGCTTCTCTGAATGCTGTCACGTGTCTCTATCGCTGTGATCCGGCCGCTCTGCTCTTGAAGGCCATTGATTTTTTCCTGGTGGAAGTGCAGAAGTTCGAGCCACATAATGGGAACATTCAATCTTGGGTAGTTCCAGCGCCCACCTCCCTGGTAGCGCCTGCATTCACTGCGCTGTGTGCCTGGCAGGGTCCCAGGGAGGGCTCCAGGCTTCCCCGCGCATCGGCAGCAAACTTCCAGCACGGCTGTGGCTGTTTCCTCGGAAACGCTGCAAGTGCAATCGCACCCAGTGGGGCATTCCGAAAGACAAATTCATCTCCAAAATAGCTAATAACATGTTTTTTACTGCTTACACTGCTCTGAGCCAGGCTTTCCTCAGTCTGGACTTAATTTATTAATATACAAAACGTAACCTTGAAAGTAGGGCACAGCAGAGCTAGTGACAGCCAAAGAACTTTCTGTTGGAGCACTCGGAATGAACTACAATTAAACATCGCTCTGGGCCCACCCAGAGAGACGCTGGAGGAGCCGCGTGGCAGGCAGATGTTACAGTCCCACGAAATGCCAGGATAATACTGACATAAGTGTCGTCTTGTCACGCTCTTGCCTTATTACACCGTCCCCTTCCTCCCTCTCCCTTTTTAAGCATTCCCAGCTGTCATTGTGCCCGAGCAGAAAAATTATTCCTACAGTAAAGTGCAATATTGGAAAGCAATTCTGTTTGGAGACCGAGCACCGAGGGTGGCACGGCAGCGGTGAAGCTGCAGGAGAACATTAGCCTGTGCATTAACTGCCACGGTAAGAGAATATATTAGCAGCAGCCTTCGTAAAGGTCAGGACACCGAGAGGAAGGAATATCAAAGAGCATTATACAAAGGATGTAATTTTAAGACAAAGTGCTGAGTTTCAGCCCCATTCAATACGAGTTGAAAGGACTGGATGGAAATAAATAATGGAAGGCCTTCCTGAGGGACCAATTCTAGGACCATCGACAGCAGTGTCAGGAAAAGTCCCCGGGGACACACGGGGGCTTCTGCTGCACTGGTGTAAATCCTGGATACCTCCTCTGCAATTAGTAAGATTACTCGGCATACAAATGACTTTGAGAGGAGGACATAAGAAACACTAAAGGATCCAGCAGAAGTAAAACACAGCTGGGAGCTGAAGACCAATGTCCAAATGAGAAGAAATAAATCTCAAGACTAGTGGCAACAAAGAACTTGAAGGAGTGGTGCTCATCTTTTGTTCTCTTCAAATCTGGGTGCTGGGGGGGCATTGTGCCGGTTCAGCCATCATCCTTTTATGCTGCCATCAGTTACCTGATCACACAGGCCAGCGCTGAACTCAGCAACAGCCCCTCAGAAGGCTTCTTTCCAACACTCCTGCCACAGGTTCCTGTGGGCCCAGCTCCTCCACTGCCCACTGTGGTGCCAGCATCGCCTGCTGGACACAA
>JAVSBS010027185.1:0-11169 GCA_033124195.1 Coracias cyanogaster | reverse complement strand
CGCAGGTCGGGCCGCCCCCGCGGGGCTCGGCCGGCACCGGGGGTGGCGGCGCCGCGCCGGGCCGGGCCCGTCCTTCTGCTCCTCCTGGCGGGGCTGGCTCCGGCGAGTCCCTCCTCGCCGCTCCTCTCTTATTCTGTCTTTCCTGCCTCCTGCAGGTGCGGAGCGCTCTCCCGGCTGGCTCGGGCAGCGGCGGCTATATATAGGCACCGGGGAGAGGCGAGGGAAGGGAAGGGATGGGAAGGGGGGAGAGGCGGGCAAGCCCCGCCGCCCCTCGGCTTCAGCGGCTGCTCCGGCTGCCGGCGGTGACGGCGGCGCCCCGGGGGAGCGGGCGGGGGCGGGAGGCGGGAGCGACGCGGGGACGAGGGAGGCTTTTCTCCGGTGTGTCACACGCGGCGGCTCCGGGGGAGGTCGCTGAGACGGCGGCGGGAGCCCCGGCCGGGGCGGGCGGAGGGCGAGAGCCGAGCTGCGCCGGGGACGGAGCGGCTGCCCGGCTGCCGAGCCTCCCAGCCGCAGGACTTCCCGGGATGATAGGCGTACGAGCGTGCTCTCCTCCACATTGCTATCCAACGCCCGGACTGGGCCGTATTCCTATAGACTTAATAAAGAGCCGCCGGCTCGGCGTTTGGACCACAATAGCGCTGTCATGCTAAGGTGGGGATGGAGCTGAAAAAAAAAGGATAAATCTACTTAAATCGGTAGGATTAATATGCCGAGAAAAGGCACTCCGTAAGGGCTGGCTGGCACTTCCAGAAATCCCCCGGCCTCTGCTGCGCTGCCCTGGGACAGCCTTCTCCCTCCTGCTCTCCCTCCTGCCCATGCTGGACCCCGCTCCTCCGTTGGAGGGATTTGAGGATGTGTTAGATGCTGCCTGAGGTGGTACACCCACACGTGGCTTGAGTAGTGCTAGGAGTGAACCCGATCTGGAACAGTGGATTACTGAATCTGAGCCCGCTTCTTCCACCTGCCCCCGAACTTTTGCACATAGGGCCTGCAAAACCAGAATTGATATACACGGCAAGAATCTAGATCAATGTCTGAAAGCATCCCTGCTCCCCTTGTTTTGCTTGCATACTTCAAAAACTCGCTCTGTTCATTTTCTTTTTTGAAGCTCTTTAGCTCCAATCTTGTAAGCAGTTACAGATGTGTTTATCCACGGCATTCAGTCCTCTGGAATCTACAGGAATATATGCTGTATGTCAAGTTAAATGCATACATAACAATTTGCAGAATAAAGGCCTTGTTTTCCATAGTGAAGGAAAAAAAAAAAAAAGGAAAAAAATGAAGTCCTACACTTCTTTCATAAACAAAGCAAATCTGCAGAGTTTCATGGAATATGATGTATTAGCCATTTTACTTCCCAAAGGAATGCCTGATCTCTCTTTTCCCTGAATCTAGTACATCTTCTAGAAATGTTATCTGACTTTACATGCTGTTGCGGAATACGAACGATCATTTAGTGACACTCAAACCAGTTTAAGGAATACGAGATGAAGTGTAAGGAATCTACCAGTTTCCTTATGTATTCCTTACATTTCCTTATATATTCCTACGTAAGGATTGTATACAGTTCTGCTGTCCCTGGAAGGAATTGAGCTTTTGTCTTTACCTTGCAGCTCAGTCCAACAAAGGTTTCACAATTATAAGTACCGTGATACGCTGGCTAATTGTGTGTGTGTATCCTAGGAGGAGTAAGATTTTGCTCCATAACTAGCTTTCCCACATATTTAATGCGGGGTTATTTGGCTGCCCGCTTGTTACAACAGGCCAAAGAACAGAAGCATTTTATTAGCTTAACATAGCCTTCATTATTTGTTGACCAAAGTTTGAGGCAGAAAGGTAGAAAGCTATTGCTATGTGATTTGGGAAAAAAAGAAACAAAGTGACACTGCAAAATAGCATCCGAAGCTACTGGTTTAAAATGTCAGTTTCTGTATGTTTCATTAAACCCTTTAAAAGTGGGCACAAAAGAAGTGCCTGAGTGCTTTTAAGATTTTGTATGCAGGCTGTCGGTATCAGGCATTAGTAAAACAGGCAATGTTTCCCTCTGTCGCTTTCTGAAATGGTTTTTAAGTTATGTTTGTGCCCATCAGCAACACAGGGAGATACTCAGGCAAAGATGTGCTTCAAGAGTAGAAGTAGCCTGGAATACGGTGGAACAGTTGGAGTGTCATTTAGAAATATTTTTAGTTTTTAATCACATTTTAAATTAAATACAATTGAATAGTTGCAAGTTTTGCAGGTTAAGGTTTTTGCGAAGCCTTGTCAGAAAAGTGGTGAGCGCCAGGCAGCTGGGCTGACCTGCTCTGCCACTTTTGAGGAGGGATGTACAGCTGCATCCCTCAGCGCAGGAGCATCATTCTGGCCTTCTCAGTCTGCAAGGGCTGAGGTCTTCCAAAGCCAGCTCAGGGAGTCAGTCACACAACTCAGCTTTCACAATATTAGTCTATAAATTGAAGGGCCAGTATCAGGGAGGGTATCTAAAAGATTTAAGGTGCATGCTAGTAAGAAGCCAAGGCCAATTCCTTTTAAGCTGAGCTGAAATAGCACAGTCAAAATACTGGAGCAAGGCATGAGTGACGGGACTTAGGGCTGTTTATATTCACCTCCAACTTTGGTCCCATTACTCAAACAAAGCACTGAGAGGTTTGCAGCCTCCCTCACCCCTCCTTGGGCTTCTTGTCAGTCTGGAGACTTACGATACGAAGGTGCTGCTAGGTACTGTGTTAAATAGCTCATGTGCCTCAACTCATCCATCATTCTAAAACTGCACCTTACTAGATTAACCTCTTCTTCATATTAGTAATGATGGGTTTCTAAAATGTAGCTTGACCAGATACAGGTCAAGAGAGGAATTAACTTATTAACTTATTCTCAAATGCTACTTTCTGCAAGTAGTTCTGTGTACAGATTGTTATATATGGCCATTTTTATGAGAAATCACAAAGGCATGGGGCTCTGAAGAAACAGTTTGTGTACATCTGGGAAAAATTCTTGGTTTTCCATTTGTCCACAGTTAGAAGCATAGACATGGATTTCATGGATATTGCCTCTGAAGCTTGCAACTCCTTTGGTCTTTCTGCAAAGGCTGTTGGAAAATACATCAGATCATGGATCATTTTTTCAGCAAAATCCTGATAATGACTCCCAGTTGTTCAAAACTTCCCCTAGGCCATCAACATCTTGTATGCAATCTCATTTTATGAGCTTATAGGATAGAGTTTCAGTTACTCGTACAAAATAAAAGAGCATGTCTCACCTTAACTGAATTGCTGTGGAGATGGCCCTCCCTAGACAAGTATCAGAAAAAACATGGGTAAACTTCAGACAGCACAGTTTCCAATTCTGTATCAGCTTATGCCATGGCGAGCAAAGAGCTGATGAGGGACCCTCATAAAGCTGTGGTTTATGTTACATTAAGATTGCACACAAGCACCTCTCAGTATTCACACTGGTGCTTTTCAGTCTTTGAAGAAAAGCTCCATAAATGAGCAACCTTATTGTATATCACGCAGCTGGGTACAGTTCATCCAAACAGGGGATTGGCACATTACAGTTTTTTAACCTAAGTGATCCGTCCTTCATTCCTCTGGGTATATCAAAGGTTTACAGACAGACTTGATCATACGGACCCCACTCGCACAAGAAAAGCAGCGTGGTAAAGGGCTCCAAAAATGTCTTTCTATGCAAAGGTCAAAAACAACTGGAATTTATACAAGGAAGAATTACATGGGGCAAAGACCACATCAGCCCACATCAGTCAGGTCTCCACTGACTCATTCAGCCTCACTCAGGCATTTCTGTGGTCGTGGTTGGGTTCTCCTTGCATACTTCAAAGTCAAGGATGCCCATAGGTCTTAATCCTTTCTCTAAAAGTGCTAAAACAGACCACTACTTCATAGCCTACTAACAATTGTTAGTAGTGTTGGTAAAAATGCATCAATAAGGTGACCTCTCAGAGTATTATTAACTCTTCACTTCCTACAGACCCAGTTTCCAGATGGCTGTTACTCACAAGACCAGGTAGGGTATGACTGTTTCCAAGCCACAACAGGTTGCCAGAGAAGCAAAGAGGAATTTAGCAGTCTATAATCCGTTAGCTTTGCAAGTTATGACAATTCTCCAAAGAAGTGCCACTGCCTAACAGGGGACTGTTGTGTCCTCTTGAGGCTTGCATGTGGGCCAAGGGGAGTGGATTGGGACAGTGGTCCTACCTTTAGTGGGTTTTGGGTTGGTTTTGTTTTGTTTGGGTTCTTTTTTTCCAGAAGACATTTTCAGTAACATGTCAGGTTTAACATATGGCACTGGGGATTACACCTTCTGTTTAGTTTAAAAATTGCTGCTAAGAAAAATGCTAAGGGAAAGACTTTCTAATTAAAAGCCGAAACAGCCAAAAGACTGGATTGTAAAACAAGCTGACACACAGTGATTTGTGCTGGCTTAAACATACCAAGAAAAGGAATTTTCTTTCCATCGTTCTCCTCTGCTCCTTCACCCTCATGTCACCTGTATAAATGACCTTCTTTCTTATTTCAGTCTAGTGGAATTAAGCACTATTTATGTTTAGTTTATAATTAGAGATGGCCGGATGACTAGATATGGCTTCATCTTGGACAAGTTTTATTTTTCCTCTTATAAAGGAACAGACATAAGAGGAAAGGGTACGGTGCTGCACTATGCTGTGGGTAAAGTCCTATCTAATTTGAAGCTGGAAGTTTGCCACAGGACAGACAGGCTGCCTAGTAACCTGGATCCTTCTCCTCCCCCCTCTTTTCTCTCTTATCATCAGCTCTTGCTTTTCAGTCACCTCTCAAGTTGGAAGGAACATCTGAGGAGGTATCAATGGAGTGTTGTACCACCAGGCCCCAGGGACCACCTGCTGTGTTCCATTCACCCTGTGCTGTGGAATTTTCTTCCTTTTTATTTCAATTATTTTAAAACTACTCAGTTTAAAAACTACCCTTCTAAATCATAACACATTTTTTTACTCAAAAGCCAACATTTTCTACCTCAAGTTTTAGGATAAAAATATCTACTTTCTTATGAGAAATAAATATTTTAAATTTCCAAATTAGGCAGCTGAGATATAATATTTTCCTCAGATACTCTGTTTTTGTATTTATCCACGTCTATTCAGCAACTGATTTTTCTTTTTCTTATTTTCATCTATTTTTCCTCATTTCAGCAGCAATTTAAGAAGGAAAACAAGTGTCCTCATTCTCCACTAACAAGTTTTAGTTAAAGTATATTTTAATTTTTCTACAAAGGGTTTTTTTCTGTGTTTTTAAACACAGCTTCTTGAAGGTGGTTTTTTTCCAAGCATGAACCATTTCAATTCCACAAGTTCAATAATGCCATGTTGTTAGTAGTGGGATGCAGAGCATAGATATAATACTGTTTGTTCCTTTCACTGAATAATTACACTTAAAACTGGCTAATTGAAATCAATTAGTGGTAAGAAGTTAGTCTCAGGGGGAGAAGAAGAATTTGTGGAAACTCCAGATTGTCTTATCTGCTAGTTCAGCACCTTTTTCATTGGAAAATACAAGAAATATGGTAGTGGGCAGGGCAAGGGTTTATTTCCATTAAAATCTATATTAAACCACATTTCTAAAAATGTCTGTGGATAATCTTTTCAACCACTTAACTCTACAATACGTGTTCAGGCATCTGGTACTGGATGTCAATGCAGACAGAGTTTAGTGTGTTTTGTAAAGTATTACAAACATCCTGTGCTCTTTTGTTTCTTTCAATAACCCAATTCCCTTTTCACAAGGAAAAATATGGATGCTCCCTCATGAGTCTCCTGGTTCAGCCAAGCTCGACAGTCCTTCCTTATACAAGAGCACTTGTCATGCTTTACCATCCCCTGCTTCAGGCCCATTTTTGTGTCCTGTTGACAGTGTATGAGAATGTGAATGAATTTAGTCAGCTCCAAAATAACCAGTTGTACCCTTCTATAGACTCCCTGAGTTAACTGTAGGATATATGTGCTGATCTTCACATTCCCAACCGAAATACCTCAGGGATCTGTGACTTGCCAGATATCCTGTATAAGAGTAAAATAGACAGTTTTTGCAGAAATGTGGCCAAAACTTAACAGCTGGGGGAAATGCAGCCTGCAACAATCCTTCAAGAAGAATGATCTGTATAGAACAACAGCAAACATCTACAAACAGAATCACTATGAAATTCCTCAGTCTAAATTCTGATTGATCCCAAACTTTCTCTGAATAAGGACTGCAAGGAAGGTCAGTGTGTGTTTATAGTTGCTGTGTTTTTGTAATTGATTCCAACAAAGCACTTTGGTGCATGCTGAAACATGGCTTTTTGGGGGCTAGCCTTTAAAATGGAGCACGTGCTGAAAGGTAGTCCTGCACAGGGAGGGATAAATTATGAAAGGGAAGAGGAGTTCAGCTGAGTGGGCATCATTTGCCTCAGTGCCTGTCTTGGCTAAAATTTGCCTCGGTTTGCTTTTACTGGCATCCTGAGGAATAGATGCTCCTATTTCCTCACACAATGAATAATGCGAACCAATCAAAGGAGGCCTTTGAATGTAGAATACCAGTTATTGATTAAAAAAAAAGAAGAGTAACTCAGTGATAAAACTATTCTGAATGCATTAGCAGCACTTAAACTTTAACCAATGTTTAAAATACATGAAAATATCCTCCCTACTAATTCTAGATTCTAGTCTTTCAAGCTACACACCAGTCTCTCTTGATTTCCAGGGTGGTTGCAAAGTTGCAATTTCATTAAGCATCAAAACGTATTACTAATACATCTGATCATTTGGTGGGTCTTAGAGCATACCACCAGATTTTCTGTAGTGCTCCTCACCTGACAGGAAAATATTTTAGAATCACTTATTTTTGTTTTTTGTTAATGCATTGATACTATTTTGTCTCTGCAAGTAAACTCCTGCCTCCTATCACCCTTAACAGTACTCACCCCATAGGCATCCATCTTGGAAGAAATAAAAATATTATAGCTGCTCTGGTCATAAAGGTCTAGAAATTACTCCGCTCCAAGTTATTTCATTATGTTGTAAGCTTCAGGCCAGCAGTTTGCGGAACAGTCATGGCTTCTACTCTCTTGTTTAGTAAAGTGTTGATCTTACCCCTCACTTGAAACTTGGATCTCAAAAGGAGTTCCATGACTACGAAGTTTTCGGTGAGAATTCATACTCATTATCAAAGTGGCAAGATTTAACCCCTGTTGGTGTAAAAATTATTGATCACAGAACCATATTATTTCAAATATATTTTTAAATTAAATAAGACCAGAAAACTCAACAGCAAAAGCATAAAAATAAAGCAATTAAAACATTCCAGTAGAAAACTCATTTGTGTTGCAGAGGATAAATAATTCCTCATGTCATATCTCTTACCAACATGACTAATAACTGAAAAGAAGATTTCAGCTTTTAGTTCATTTGAATTCTTTTATTCCTTAGAGAAGAAAATTAATTAACTACATTTTGATCACAATTATCCCCCTTGCGATTCTGGAACTGTGATAAGTAGACGACCTACGTCTCATTCATTCTCTTTAAAACTTAACTTTTGATGTGGGATGGGGACAATGAACCATCTTTGCTGCTATATAGCTTTAAGGCTTTTCGCAAAATAAAATTTAACTGACAATAAAGACGCGTGGTCCTAATTAAAATAATATTGATTCAGCATATGGTATTTTGCCTTTGGTTTTCACTTTTTATTAGACAAGTTGTCACTTTTCTCTTTAGTGCCACCTTGTGGGTCAGCCCGTTATAGGAGCACACAAATCTCTCCAGCTGCACTAAAAATTGTCAGGATCTGGCATTCAGAGCATCATGGGGAAGTGAAGAGGTTCTGGTTTGGGGGTTTGGGGCCGTCTTTTTAAAATAAAAATGCAATAATGTAAGGAGAAAATGTTTGCTATAGATTTATAATAAGTATGCAAGAAGACAGAACCGTCTCCGGGGATTGAAAGTAATGTAATCTACAGAAAAAAAAAATCAATGCTCATTTACAGGATAATCATCAAACCTATCTTGGAAAATGTAAGTGGCAAGCTCTGACTTGTGTGATTTTTGTCACAAGAAAAATGTCCCTGTATCTCAGTGCCATTAATTTTGCAACAGCTTTCCATGAGAAGTAAAGCTAGATAATTGTAAACTTGTACTAATCCCACTTTCAGAAAAGATGAATGATCAGATGCAACATCGTGGAATACTTGCTTGTGAAATTCAGGGTGGATTTGCACACTGCAGCTTCAGATTCTGCTGATGATAAAGCACAGACATTCAAAATCATATATAAAAAATTACAAGTGTCAGGGAACATATGTACTGCAAAGGATGTTCAGATCGAGACTTGGCTGGAGTGTGGTCACAATACATGTTCCCTAATACAGCACTAATAACTCAGCTGTCCCCTAACCTTACAGAACTGCACAAACACATCCTCATACATTACTGGGAGGAACTGTGGACAGTGGAATTATGTACAGTTTGTCTTCTTGAAAGGAGCAAAGAGAAGGTTTCTGATGTTTCTAATTTTTAAAGATCCATTTTTTGTTACTTTTCTTAACTCTTTTTGTTGCTTTTCTTAATGCTAACAGCTTTGGGAGCTAAAAGAAAGAAGTTTTGTACGTTGTAAGCCCCCAAACAAAACATCTTCATTTTATTCTGTAAACACATTAAAAGCAACAAACTAAGCTTGAAAACTCAGTTTTTTAGCTAGCTAGCTCCTTTGCCTTCTCTCTTACTAAATACAGACTTATAAAGGAAAATAAGCCATCCCTGAAGATGTCTTAAACTAAATCAAGTAGTCCTGCGTGGGGTAATCTCGCTGGCAAAGAGAGGGGCAATTTTAAATGGCAGCTCTTGGATTTTACTGAAATTAGATTTCATCCTTAAGACACATGATGAGAACAAGTGACAGAGAATATAAGACAGTGGAAAATGCAGTTTCCCATGATCAGATATAGCTACTATTTAGATGGAAAGAGACTTAGGGAGCTGAACAGCAGCACATGCTGCAGGAGGCATTGAAGTTCAGTGAGTTCAGTGAGATTTCCTAAGGATAAAAAGCCTAGTAAAATCCCCTAGTAAACTCCCTACCAACAAGTAGGTAAATGTCCATCAGTTTCTCTGAGTCTTAGTTAAGTTCAAACACAGTAGGTTCAGCTCATGCAAGCAGAATAAAGTAGGAAGGATGGTCCAACAGATAGCTCACTAATACAGACTGCAGAAAACTCAACAACTGACTTCCCAGTACAGCCACAGCCTTCTTCCATAACCCCTGTATTCCTGTGCCCCTTGGCTAACTTTATCCCTCCAGTGGAAAAACCTTTGAGGAAAAGAGACATTAAAGACTGTGTGGTGCTCAGATGCTACACACCGTGGAAACACTGAGACAGCAATTGCTGGCATAGTTGATTACATTCCAAAATTTGCTGTGAGCTGAACAGCCACCCACTGCAGAACACTGATGAGCAGATGCATCTCTACTGAAAGGACAGGAGAGGGGAAAAGTAGTTGCAGTAAGGTTGAGTGAGAAATGACATGCAAGTGAGAGAGGTTTCACCCTGTGCTCACATCTCAGCAGTTGCTCGGGATACAGCTATAGAGACAGCTGTCTCTGCATGACTCCTCCACGCATCAGTTATTCTTATCACCCTTTCCTCACCTCTTCCCACCCAAACCTTCACATAGACCAGACTACGATCAGTACTACATATTTACCAGCGTGAGAAGACATGCACTGGCAATCTGCCTCTCTGAAAGTTGCACTTACTGGGCTGAGGAATGGCCGTGTTCTTAAAAATGGGGTTTGGATCTTTGTTTGGGTTGTTTGGGGTTTTTTTTTTTTAACACTCTTGAAATCAGATAAAGTTTAAGTGGGGACAATGAGTGTAATAGCATAAAACAAATACTCTAAAGTAAAAAGTGATGGAATACCTAAAACTGCAGCCACTGTTCATACAGAAGGTTCTTGTGGTTTTTTGGGGAAGTACTTAACAGAACTGAGTTCCATTTTCTACGAGGAGTTTTTAGCCTCTGCTGCATTGAAAACAACATCCATGCACGACAAGCTATGTTTCTGCCAGGCCTAGCCTCCCACAAAACACATCAAGCATGATGCTTGTCAGCCCCAGCTGGTCAGCCATCCAACCATCTCACCGCCAACTACACTCACAACTAGCCAGGTGCCATGAGTCAGAGGGCTATGGAGCCCAGATCCCAGTTTTGCAAGGATGTGACCAGCTTCCTGCCCCACTCCTCAGGCCAGCTTTTGATCATGTACCTCCCTTCCTGAAGAAGCTGCTCAATTGGCTTTTGAAAAGTTACATATATAAATAATTTCACATGGTTTTATTTGAAATGCAAGTTCTCCAGCTCACAGAAAATTCCAATTTTAAAACTGTATGCATTTGCAGGTGGCAAACTTGATTTTCCTAGACTGAAGGATGGACAAGACTGGCTGTATCACCCTGCTTCAGTAAACACCAAAGTCTTGCCTTTGCAGTATTTTTAGTTAGACTGACTAGGAAGTATCTGTATATCTATATAGCATAGTATCACCTGGAAGAACTGTGATCTAGCTGGGATGGAAGGGTTTAGCTGCTTTAAACACTATGCTGTTCACACTGATCCAACATGTTTTTCAGCAAGTTCATCTGTGCAAGACCAAGTGCTACACGGATGCCACATAATGCTGCCATTAGAGGTAGCCTCAGGGTCCCTACACAGCACTGAGCTGTTCTGCACAGCTGAATCCCACCAAGGCAGCAGAAGTGTGCTCCAAGCAGCAGAAGCCTGTTGCAGATGCTTGCAGTGAAGTCAAGCATCCCCACCCCATGCCACCCTGTCCAGCCATAAGACATCCAGTCCCCACAGATAACAAACAGCTCAAGGTCACACCTTGTAGATACAAGGGGCTGCAAACTCAGCTATGAGCCCCTGCCCTAACTTCAGACACTGTAGCCCAGCCCATTCAGGTGGGAGCAGGGATTTCCAGAGAGGCTCTTTCATGCCATCTCTAGAACAAGCAATAGCAGATCATCCTTCCCTATCTCTCTGTAGTGGGTCTGGCTGAGCTGGTTTTCTCCACAGCTGCAGTGTTTTTGTGCTGGGAGCTAGAAGGGTGTTGATAACACTCCCATGTTGTGACTGCTTCTGCACAG
>JAVSBS010027184.1:31482-82097 GCA_033124195.1 Coracias cyanogaster | reverse complement strand
TTTAATTTTACTTGGAAAATACTTTGTTGCATCATTCCTAGTGTTCTTTGCTCCTTTTATAACTCATTTATTACTGTGTGGGTTTTTTCATGTTGAATAGAAATGTACTTAGCAATTGTTATCCTTTTCCTTCCCTTTATTTTCTAGTTCTTAGCCTGCAAAACTTCATTTGCTCTTTTTTAAAAAAAATCTAGTTAGATTACATTACATGCATGGGTATAAATTGCAAAAGACATCTATTAGCCTAGAGCTTCCTATTTGTCTCTCATTTTAAACAACCTTGTGCTCCTCTGGTATTGCAGAAGTAGAAACAATAGTTAAAGCTAACAGGGAGATTTGCAGAATGCAAATGCTGGAAATGGGTTCCCAGCTCTGCTGTTGCTTGTTCTGAGGCCTCTGTGATGCACTGTCATACTTCACTGAAGTTTTTCCAACCTGGGCTCTAAAAATTATTCTCTCTAGTCACCTAGGTGAAGCATGCCAGTGAAGATTTTCAGAGTTGCTGAATACGCACAGTTTCCTCACACTTCAAATAATTGCAGGTTGTTTCCTCTAATGCCAAGCTGTGGATATAGACGCCTCAAGTTGTGCATACATTTGACTTCATAGGTCATCCACCATAGTTATTGAAACTGTCTTGCTCTGATGCATTTTTCACTTGCATTTCTTTTTTATGCAAGAGCTCATGATTTTGACTTAGGTCACTTAGCTTATTGTTAATAGTGCATCTTATATTGATGGCAGGGGGGAAGACACTTTAGATGAGTTAGTCTGAAGTCCTCCCCTCCTTTGTCTGTGATTATCAGAGAAAAGGGCTGTTCTTTGCTGCAAGGCCAAATTTAAGACTTTGGGGGTAGGTCAAGTCATCTGAAGGTCATTAAGGACCAGGGCCTAGCTGTTTTATGTACTAATCAGGTAAGACACGCTAGAGACCACAGGAGAGCACATTTCAGGACAACAACTTGCTTTTGATTCTATAGATTTTATGATCTAGAA
This sequence comes from Coracias cyanogaster, assembly GCA_033124195.1. Lineage (NCBI taxonomy): Eukaryota > Metazoa > Chordata > Aves > Coraciiformes > Coraciidae > Coracias > Coracias cyanogaster. The sequence continues at coordinate 81,101 of JAVSBS010027184.1, read as the reverse complement.
GAGAAAGGATATTTTAGTACCGAAGTTATTTCTGAGGACTGAGCTAGAAAGTAAGCTGCTTGCTGATAGCAAATGACATCCATATCATCTGTCAGAGGCTTTTCCAGGTTCTCCATCCTGGTTTTGAATGCTCTGGGCAGGTCTGGCCTGTCTCTTTTTTGAGCGGACTGGCAACTGGTGCTATTTTAAACAAGTCCTTTGCTTCTTTGAGTGCTGACATATGCAGGGTGGAGTATTAGCATTTTATAACACAGTGAAGTGTTGCCAACTCAGGAGCTCCAACCTCACAAGTCAAACCCCCAAATTATAAAGTACAAGTGTTAAATTTGTGTTGTTATTGAAACTTGAAAAGTCCTAGTTTCCACGTCTCTCTGTGTCATAACAAGAAGGGCTAGAAATGCACTGCTGAAAACTCCAATGGAAAATCAGAGGTTCTTCAGTAGCTGCCTGCCTTTAGTTGGAGTGGGAGCAATGAAAATACCATGTACAGCGTGGCCTGGTGACTCAGAAGATAGTGTATCTTGCTGCAGAAATGAGCTGTCTGAAGGAAAACTTTTTTTATGATGGTGCCAATATTCTGGAGTTTGAAGAAATCCTTCTCTGGTTACAGTGGCCTCCTGCCAAGCTGTGTAAAATGGACAGTTTGTACCATGTGGCTTGAACGTGGGGCATTACCAAACGCTGTTGCAGAACAATTGATGGGAAAAAATTCCTCCTCCTTTTGGAGACATTTCTTGAAGCGATAGCAGAGCTAAGAGGAACAGTATGAGAAAAGTTTAATCTAGCAAAAAGTCCTGTAATTTGCAATATCTTTTTTTGACATAGCATGACAACAATGATTTTAAATGCTTGTGGCTATGCATGCTTTAACATAACATTAGTGTTATTCTCTTCTTATGTATTCTAGTTACATCAGGATGTGCTTAAAAAGCATGTTAAAAACATGCCGTTCATGTAAATATTTCTTTCCTTTGAATGACTTTAAGTATTGAGAGTTCTGATATTTGAGAAGTAACAAATACATTTATAAGGAAAATACTCAAGCCAATGGTTTGTGAAGGATGTTAACAAGGTAATGCCATCTGGAAATTAACAATTAGACAAAGATGGAGAAAATAAAAATAGCGTAATTTTACTAGATATTCTTTGTTTTTGACTAGAAATCTAAGCTGTATCCTAATTTTACAGAAAAGTTATCTTTATTTAAATTTCTGTTACGTAAACTTTTACTGAATATTGTAAAATTCAGCCAGCCATTTTCTGATTAAGTCGTCACATGCAATTTCTTGAACTTAGCAGGCTTGAAAGTTACTCTCTTTTGAGGCAGGTTGCAGCTACATGGAACAATAAATATCATGACGGCTATAGTGTTTTTAACTACTTATTTCTGTATCCTCTTCTTTGATCCTTGGTGTCAAAGAAGGTTGAACAGCTTTTCAGTGCCACCTTTCCTTGCAGTGGATGTCTGCCATTCTCTAGGTGTTATGACATGTCAACATGTAGAAGTTTAAGAACTCATCTTTCCCTACCTTGACTACCAAGTAACTCTGGTCCAGCTGATGCATTTCAAACCGCAGGGTTTTTTTATCTGTGTGCAATGCTGATCCTTGATGAACGTTATGCTGGTTAGGTCTGACAGCATTTACAGTCAATTTCCCGCAAAAGACCACCAGGTTTTACACATATTTTCTGTCTGTTTGTGGAAAGCAGACAGACTCAGGCCTGTGGCTTTGTAATGTGCTGCACTACTGCAGGTTTCTTGTAAAACCTCATGTTCTCTAGTCAAGAATTTCAAATTAATACTTTAAAAAGCAACTATAACACATCCACATGGTTCCTATAAATTTAACAGAGTGTAATACAAAATAATGCATGTGTGCAAGAGCATGAGTTATGATGCCTATGAGAGTCATAACTTTGCATTTTCTGACTCTTGAGTGTTAAAGTGAGTTTTACATTCCTAGTCACACTAACATTAATATAGTTTAGTGCAGCAAATAACTTTCCTGGTCCTTGCCCATTTCTCTTCCAGTCCCCACCACTGTTTTTTGGGGAAGGAATAAACAAAACCATTAATATATGCTTAGGATCCGCTGATTCATGCTCTACCTGAGTTAACAAATCCAGGTCATACTTTAGATAAAACAAGTCTTCGTATTTTGCTTAGTTTGAACAGCAGGAATAAAGGAGAAGGTGAGAGAGTTATTCAGCTGTGGGTGCTTGTTAAACAGTGGGGAATGCAGAAACTTCTAAATAAAACAAACCGTGCTTGCAGGCAGAAAACTTGAAAAAATGAGTTTAACTAGAGCGCTATGGCTTCTATTTAGCACAGAGGGGATTTCACAGTGCTGGAATAGCAATTTAAAGGTTAATGCAGACCTGAAAATGAAGGGTTGTTTCAAGCTTAACATGATTTCCTCTCCATGAATATATTAGTGGCAATTTTGAACAGTAATTATGTCAGTAGTAGGATGCTGTGTTATTCTCAAAGGCTCTATCTAAAATATATTTAAAATGAAGACATCTGATGGGCCTGGAGTAGAATACTGCTTCTGGAAGAGTCTGGAGTTTTGATACTGATCAACATGTTTCCTTGTTTATTTCCCTGAGTTAAAATGGAAAAAAAAAAAAAAATGTTGAAACCATGGTGATGGTGGGCAATATTTTCTGCCTTCATGAAGCCCTTAACAATCTATAAACTGTTGTTGTAGGGACAGAAAAGGGAGACTTAAAGAATGAGCTGTTATTGTCTGACCCATTTCCTTTCTGAAATACGGGCAGAGACAGCTGTAGAGTTCCCCATTTAAATTCTCACCCTAGCACTACATCAAAACAGTGCAAGAATATTCAGCATTCTTAAGAATTCTAAACAGAGTCAAACTTCTGATTTGTTTGTTTGGGTTTAGGGCTTTTTTGTTGTTTTTTTGTTGTGCTTTTTTTTTTTTTTTTTATTCTTCCCATTTTATACATCATGTTACTAATTTCAAGGTAGAAAGATTACATTTTGGTTTGTCCTGTAAATATTTCTGTTTAGCCATCTTAATCACAGGTAGTCACAGTGGTTAGAGGCAGAAATCCTAGCCTGAAGTCAGATATTATGTCCCTAGTTCCTGATATTTTTTATTATGGATAGAGAATTGTATCTACAGAAAGATAATACAATGCAGAGTACTCTGTGTGTTGAATGATGGGTTCAGTAATTCTGGTAACCATTTATTCTATTAAGTCCATTTCATTTTATTGCATCTCCCTAATTTTGCTGTTCCTAACACTTGTGCTTACTGGACTGGTGAAGAATTGATGAAATGCCTATCATTCAGGCAGCTGATAATCACATTTGCTAGGATCCATGATCATACAGCACAGACACACTGTTGCGCAGGAGATAATACCTTCATCTATGTACTTTCATTTTATTATGGAGTTACTGTTTCTACTCCACTAGTTAACATTAAGCTCAATTTTTCACTCTAATTCTATCTGTTTTGCACATCCAAAGCAGCATATCTTACCTAGGTTCATGGCACTTCTTGTGTATAGTTTCAACGTTTTTGAAAATTTAAGTTCAATACTTAGCTTTACTTAAATTTCAGAAATTCAGGAATCTTTGTAACTAGTCCTGTTTTCTTTGTTGTATTATGCTTCAGTTTTGTATTTTTTCCTGTAGTTTCACCGATGAAAAACTGAATGTGCAGGTGCCAGCTTTGTTTCTTAAGAAATGAGGCTTACATGCTGTGCAGCTGTCAAGTTCATCACTAAAAGTTTTTGAAGCCATTGCCTAGCTTCAGCCATATTGACAGAAGGTAGAGATCTCAAAGGTATGAAAGGTCTACAAGCTTGTGTAATTTGGTGGCTGGATAGAAAAGGGAGATCCAAATCACTGTCAATTACATGGTGTCAGCAGTGCCAGCCAGCTGAGAGATGCAGCAGCCAGCTGGCCGCCGGAGCAGTTGGGGCAGGCCATGCTCTGAACTGGCCGTGGCACCCTGGTGCCTGTGCAAGAGGCAGGAGACTGAGGGAGTAAAGGGGATGCAGTGGAGGAGGATGACGAAGGGTTAGAGAGTGCCACTGCGTGCAGTTCCGTACAGAACTGGGTGTCTACAGCTGAACATGGAGATTATGTAGTAGTGTAGGTAAAATATGAAGGATTGCTACACATATACATGTAACTGATTTGCTCATATTAGGTCAATAACTGCAGTTATTTTAAAATAAACCTGTGGTGACAGCAAAAGGATTTTAATCAGCTACCACCTTGAGTGATTCTGTTGCTAGAAATAGATGAGAGGGAGATGGAGCGCAAGTTGGTCATACTGATAGATTACTTGGGCCCACACCTTTGTCTGTAAAGGCTGCATGATGGCTTCATGCAATAGTGGAACTATTGCTTTAGCAATATCAAATTTATAATCAAATTCATGTCACCAGATATCATCACTGAATGGTTTGAGGCAGTGTATCACTTACCTTGCATCTGACTTTTGCTATTTAGCTGTATTGGCTACTTTGTATATCTTTGTAAGTTTTCTTTCTTGCCATCCCCTTTCCCTGAAAAACTGATGATTTGTCAGCCCAGCAGAAATTATGTGGATTGTTTTGGATTCCAAATATGCTTTACAGGACAAATCTTCAGCTAGTATAATTTTAAGTTAATGGAGCCATAAAGCTGTGTAGTTGCTAAGATCACCTGATTGTTGGTTAGAAAGTTTATTATGCCCTATTTTTGGTGGTACAATATGATATTACATTCTCCTTTCACGCATATTCCACTGCCTATATGGTATGCCAAATACCATATCGTGGAATATTCTACAACTTGGAGAATTTTGGGGATGCCGTTTCATAGTAGTTTTGAATTACACTGCATGGGGTTTTCTACATAATTCTTAAGTGTGATAAAATATTGTGACATGCTAAATTTGAAGTCTATTTGATTTTGCATAGGGACTAAAGGACTAGAGAGTTTATTATGTAGAACTGGGTAGTTTTGTGTGTTAGAAACCTTAGGTATACAGTACATTGTAGTGCATAAACTGTTCTGAGGGCTGAACAGTGTTCCTTCTATTAGGATGGACTTGATTAATTCCTGGGACAGCTGCAGTTATGAAGGAGTTGATACATCATGCAGTATTAGCCTAGCTTGGTTGGCAGCTACCTTACGTCCTCTACTTTGACAAGAATTGTGATGCGCGGTCCTGCAGCACAAGCAGGTTGCCCAATATCCAGACTGCTCTGTACCCCACTAGTAGGATTTTCACCTTGCTAGACTGGAGAAATAGTTATGGCAAATTGTATCTGGCCTTAAATTTCTGAACTTAGAAATACCTTGGTACAAGAAAAGAAAATAAATCCCAGTCTGTTGCTAATATACGTTTTGGAGATTGGGAATGCTCACCAATACATTTTCATCTTTTTGTAGGGTGCAGATGATGCTTTGCAGCCATATGGCCCATCTGTAACAATGGCATTTTAAAGCTGTTTCGTTGCCAGCAGAAATAGGAAATGGAAATGTATGCAAAATTGCTGTTTGAAGAAATGATCTTTCGTGTGTACTGTGGTTCATGTGGAAGCGGAAGAGAATGTATACCAGCATGTGTGCATCCTGAGTAATTAGGTACATCGTGTATTTCATTGCTGAAGAAACTGAGTCAGTCAAGGTAGTTGGTGGATTAGAGTTTTGTAACAAATAGGATATGAACTCCGCTGCAAGAACTTCAAGGTATGAAAGGGGACCGTTATGTAGACCTTTGCTGAACTTTTTACACTGAAGCTGTGATTTAACTAAGCTGTCTGAGAAGGCTTCATTTAAACTTAGCACTAAAATCAAATCAGTCAAGGTTCTGACTATGGTCACGTTTATGAAAAAAATGTTACTTTACACTTAGCTATGTCCTTTCTGGGATTTGTGAACTTAAATGACATTAAAAATTGCAAATCATCCTTTTTCTTTCTGTAGTCAAAGGTGATTTCAGTATTTCCTCTTCAGATTTCCTTGCCCTAGATCCAAATTCTGTTACTCTGTATGCAAATATGCTTCTCTACAGATAGGAAGGTTATGGAGGGAGTCACTAGGAACAGACAGTACTTCCCTGAGGCATCTAACACATGCTAATAGTTTGGTCATAGAGAAGAAAGCTGTGCTTGGTTATCGTCTTAGAGAAATGTAATCCAGTTGTTCTGAAATGTTTACTTTCAAAAAGATTTTTAGGTTAATCAACTTTAAAAGTGCTTATAACAGCCTATCACAGGTTTAGTACTCTGGTAGTCACAGAAATTTAAAGAAAATAAACAAAGGATGTTTAAAGGTTGTTTTCAGTTGCACATTAGTGTCCTTTTTCAGAAAGACATTACATTATTCTGTTTCATATAATTCTACCTTGAGTTAGGCTTATTTAAAGGGCATTACTGCAATACACATGGTAATGTAGTCTCATGAAAACTTATCTTTGGAGTCAGCAAAAATCTTTCCCTCCCCAGTTCCCACAGTTACTAGAGACATTTATGTAAAAGTAGTCGTGGGCTGTATGGGTGTATTTTGAGCTGGATGAGTGCTTACAGCAGCAAAATGATTTAAGAGATAAAGCTGCATTTAAATAAACTTATTATTGAAATAGGTGAGAATTAATAAACCAGAATTTCCACTATGAAAATGTGTGGGAAGTTAATAAAGATATGAGAAACTGATAATACCATAATATTATTGTCCATTTTTCTATAACAAGGTTTTACCTTTATCTGTGATATTACTTTTCATGTTAGACTCAGTGTTCTGAGAACAGCTGCAGCACAGGTACCAAAAACTAAAATTAATTTTGAGATACAGAACACTTTTTATAAAAAAAAAAAAGAGTTAAGTGGATTTTAATGGACTTTGCTTTTTAGTTTACAAATCTTTGAATTCACCAGTTTTAGAAAAATTTTGTATTTTAATGCAGGTGAATGTCAGCAGTGGGGTGAGTTTTCTAAGTGAATGTGGTTCTGGACTAATAGACAAAGAACTGGGATCTCATATGTTCTGAATTTAGGAGTCAGAATCACAGGAAGTGCTCTTTGACAATTGTGGAGATGGCATGTACCTCAAATCTATTTGCTTATGGGCATATTTTATTTACTGAAAATGGGATTTGTGAAGTAATAGAAATGACTTGCAAATTTGGAGGGTATTTGACCAGCGGCTCTTTCAAGGGAATAAAAAGGAATAGATTTGGAGATGTCTGAATCTTTCATTTTAGCATTTTTCAAAGTAAAAGTTCTTCCTTTTTCATCAATATACAGCTATTCAGAACAATGTGGAAAATGATAATGAAAATACAATTTGTGGGGAAAAAACCCCAAATCTTTCCTCTCTGTCTTTCTCCTTTAAATAAATTACCAAAATGTAGCAGTTTTCTGAAGAAAATGAAAAAAATGTTTGCTATTCAATTCACATAGCTAAGAAAAAATAAATACACTAAATCCTTTACCTATCTGGTTCTAATGCAATCACTGTTATTCCATGTTCTGCTTAAATCCTGTGTTAATATTCATTGTATATTCTCAGCCTCATGACCAATCTCAGTCATCACATTAGTGGATGGTAACATTCTGTGGAAAGAGAGTGAGATGAGGTGAAAGAAAAGTATAACTTGAGGTGATTAAAATAATGGCTGTCTCAGAGCATGTTCTCTTTTTTTTCCCTGTTCTTGATTTGTTGGCACATGGCTCTTTCCTTGCTGGTGATAGTATTATTTACTGAAGAAGTAAATGTTTTTAAAATGATGTAAAATGTTGTGCTTGAGAAATTAAAAGCACTAGGGAAAGATCTAGACTGTAACATATGTCACACAGGTTTGTGTACTCTGATTTTACCTCCTCCTGAATATCTCTGTAATAACTCTCTTTTGTGAAGATCCCCAAAAAAGTCAGAATGAAAGGAGGGGGAGATAGGACAATTTAGCTCACTCCTCTGACCAAGAATTCTAATAATAAATATGGTATGTTCTGTCAGATTCAGAAAACAGTAGGCACATTCCTAGGTGAATAATCTACTGCCAAGATATAAAAACATAAATCGAATGTATTTGTTTAGTTGTTACTATTCTAATCAGAAAATGACCAGAATCCTTTACTGAGACCAAAATTTATTTACAGCTGTTGGTATTCTGGATTATCTTATTTTGCTAACAGAAACTGCACATTTGTGAAAGGAAATTATTTTATGAAATTATTGCATAAAACATTTAAATGCAACCTGATAAAATGATGAACAGGTATCGGCAGAATTTAATTCTGTCCCTTCCAAACAAATATGTCCAGGATGGTCTGAACTAAGCGGCACTATGAATGTAACCATATTTGTACTGACTATATCAAGCCATCGTACTGATATTTACTGAAATAAATTTTTAGGTTAGCAGCCTTAAAACATTTAACATTTGCACTTCACCTTAGCATACTGCTTTTTGTCTTTTATCTAGCTCAATGTAGGGGATCCAAAGAGCTGAAGACTGAGGAAAAAAAAGATACATTGTGCTTGTGGTTTGCAGTTTATCAGAAGTCATAGTACAGCAATAGTAGAGTGTGTAGCAGGAAGGGGAAGTGTTTAGATAATAGGAAATAGTCTAAAGAAGGGGAAGATGGAAAAAATAAACAGTTGACTTATGTGGGTCATGCCACATGTAAGAACAGCAGAAGTTACTTTTCCAAAGGAAAAAAGGAAATGAACAAAAAATCCAGCCGTAGCAAACAAAATAGAACTTCCATGCAGTTTGCAGTACTGTGTTGGAAAAACTAGAGTTCAGAGTAATCCCAGCGTATTTAACTCAGGGATCAGATTTTAGAGTTATTCACTGAAAAAACCCTGAACAATTGTGAAGTAAGTGTCTTGTTAACTATTAAAGCATTCTAAATTCTGCTGAAAAGAACATTTGTTATTTGGTTATTAAGAAATATTATCTTTACAAGATAAAAGGTAACAGATTAAGAAGTTATAATCGCAGATAAACACAGATCAATAACAATTTTTCATTCAACACTCTCAAACTTTTGAGATGTTATATAACAAGATTTAGCTCTGAATTTGTAAAGGAAATTAATCTTTCTGTGTCCTGTTGGGACAGTACATCTTCACTGAAGTGTATGAGGCCAGACATCTTCTCAGAACTTGAAAGTTTTCCTGAATGCCTGTGGAACTGGACACCTACCTTGTAGGGAAATGAATTTGAACATTTGAAAATGGCCACTATCATTTTAGAAATGTGAATTAAAATCCTATGTTTGAAGATTCTTTTCCTGGTTAAATCCTCTAAATAACTGCTTGGTAAAAATATATTATACAACGAACAGGAAAAGTAAAAACAATCTGAGTATTTTCTTTACCCTAAATATGTCTGTCTGCTTTGCAATTTCTCAATGCTAATATTAAATGCACGAAGGAAATAGCAGAAAATATCTGTTCCAGTCTTTAACTGTAGTGACATGAAATGCTACTGTAGTTTCAAGGAAAGTAGATTTTAAAGAAATATCAGTCCTGTGTTTGCAAGGTAATTGTCCTATGCTGTCTAATTAAATAAAATTTAGTGTTTTGAATGTCCAACAGTTAGAAAAATTTGCAATTCTGATCAAAGTGTCTTCCTATCTAAATTAGAGAGATTTCACCTGCTATCATATGTATAATTGTCTTGTAATAATGCAATAAAAATGGAAATATTTCAAAGTGCATTCTGAAATTTATTTAGCAGAAGGATGGAGGTGAAAGTAAGGTGAAGTAGTATGTCCCTGATACATGCTCTAGAAGTGGATTTACTGAATATTTACAGTAACTGCATGAAGATTGAAAAAACAGTGTAAAAAATTTACTATAGTGACCAATTCTTAAAAACATTGCCTGTTGAGGAATTCTCATGGGAAAGTTACAAGTTCTTTATACAGAGGGAGAAAAAAATAAAGAAAGAGCGATTTGATATACACTGGAATAGAGAGGAGCAGAGGATCCTGGGAATTTGGGAATCTGTTGGATTTACTACCATAGGGAAGGAGAATCCACAGAATTCCAAACGTGTGTTGAGGGAGAGCCTGACCTCTTGATGTCGCTGGTAATGAAAAAGAAAGGAGAACTGGGAGAGCAAAGGAGGAAAGATACTGAAGAAACTGTGTGGAATAGCAATTTAGCTGAAGTTGAACTAATCTTTTTTTTTTGCAAAAGGCAACTAATATTTTTAAGCTAAGTGGGCCATTAAAGCCAGAGCACAGTTTGATTCAACATTGCGTTTTGCTTTAATACCAGTGGGATAGAGGGAGATGAAGGTAAGGAAGGCAAGTTTTGTGTAATGACTGAATAATGTTGTTTGTCATATTCAGTGACATGAGGATGGAAAATGTACAGCTGAGAAAGTTTCTGCTTTTTCTTTTTGTTTTCTTTACCCGTCAACTTTGTTTTTCTTCCATATTTTTTTTGTCTGCATTCGTGTTTTAAAACATCTCATCCCATAGAATCACAAATGAAGAGAGATAATGTCATCATCAAGTTTGGTGTTAACTCAAATAACAGAGGGACAGACAAGGAGATGTAACATTTACCTGGATGTTTTTAGACTCCAGGACATAATTTGCATGTGTAAATAATACCAAGTAAAGACATAACTCTCTCTGATATATATTTTGCTGTCTTATATCCAGCTTATATTTACAATACAGCATTTGTGCAGGGGTGAGTTTCACATTCTTTAAAAAAAGGAAAAGATACAGCACAGAATCAAATCAATATCCATAGATTTGATAAAGTAATTAAATTAGGTGAACAACCAGTAATGCTCTTCAAATGTCTACTGTCAGGAATATTTGCTAAAGTGGAAGTAAAAATTGTTATCTCTGTAAGAGTACTGTGGGTCTAGGACTGTGACTGGGTCATGCAAATGTGAATGAAGTATGTTATTATTTAAACTTGAGTTCAGGCAACTGTCATTTCAGAGCAAGGTCTGGCACTATAAAGACTACGAAATCAGAGGCATCGCAGGTGAAAGTAATGGGCTACACAAGAACAAATATACCAGGGATGGGAAAATGTGTATTGCCCCAAAGACAATAATATTCAGTGTCAGAAAGGAGCCTATTACTCTTGAATGTCCCCAGATTGTAGAAAGGTTATAACATGGAGCTGAAATCAGTGGTTTAAGCTCAGTGTCACTTATTACTCTATGGAAATGAGTGAACAAAAAGTCAGAACTATGGCATACATTTGACTGGCTTCAAACTTTTCTATGAATGATATCAGGATTTGTTTTATTGGTGTGGCTGCTTACTTGGTGATCAAAGAAGCAGAGAACACCTCTACAGGAATAATTTGGTGCAAATCTAATCTGTTTTGTGCATACATTAACCATTAGTTACTCTGCTACCAGTGGACTAAAGTGCGTGTAATGTTAGGACTTGGAAGGACAGTCCAGGTAACTACGTGCTCTTTGGGACATATCAGAAGTGGGCTTTCTTTCAGGTTGTCCTGAACATTGATGAGCAACTAAATGGGTACATATTTATTTACTGGCAGTAAAAAAGAATGCTGAGCTGCAAATGCACTTAAACTCCAGAGACTTTTAGCAGGGCTACAAAAAGAGAGCTTTTCAAATTTGCAGCCAGAAAGAAGACATGGGCTCCTCAAAAATATTAAGTACTAGATGCCTCCTCAATGTTTTTACAATTTGAACTAACAGAAACATACTTTACTGTTCAGTAATCACAGGTGAGAACTAGGCCTTGTGGGAGTCAATACAAATTCTGCCACCAGTATCAAGGGAGCCGGGATTTGCATATTAATTTCTGCACGTGTGCAATTATATTAATAAATACCTAGAGTGAAACGCTCTGCTTATATCTGTAAATCTGTATTTTGTGCTTCTACATACAAAAGAGATCTAAAATTGCATACACTATACTCTGGGGCCTATAGCTTTGGATATGAAAAAATTAGATCCTAAATATATCTATTGACAAATATACAGATTCCCTGAGAAAGTCCTTAGATGCAGAAATTTACTGCTGGCTGTACATAGTATGTGTGCATATAAATAGCAGTGACACAATAAAGGATGTTATAGATTTTCAGAGTAGTGTGATATCAAGTTTAAAAGGTGCTTGAGGAATATAAACTACCAATGAAAACTATAGGGAAGCAAAAGCAAACTGTGTCTCTTAGAAGAACGGTGTTAGGAATATTAAAACTGATGGAGGTTTAAACTAGCTACATCAATGTATATGTTTTACTATGTATAAAATAAAGTAACATTTTTAGGAGCAAAGAATAGCCTACTGAAAATTTCTCAAGTTTTCCTGGAAGGGCGTGGGTTCGGAGAGTACATGGATCCTTAAATGTTTCTTGGTAAGCAGCAGGGTAGATGACCATTCGTATTTTTAAATTACATAATTTTTCCTTGTGTTCCCTTTTTGTTCACTTTCCATGTACATTTATGTGATTGAGTTTCAATGGCATGGCTGTTTGCAAAACGTGAGTTTCAAAGTCATGCATGATGGTGAAAGGAAAATGGTTTTTAAACGTACACACAAAGAAATCTCACCAGCAGTGTTTGCACATTCATCTACTCAGGAAACAGGTCTAATGATGATGTTCATTTGTGTATAATAACAATGAATTAAGTGTATGATAACATGTGAGGTCTTTGAAATTGTCCTGAGAACTTTTCTCAGAAGACTTTAACAGCTGTCTTCCTGTGTTGAGTGATAGCAAAGATCTTGTCATTTGGTACAAAATCATTAAGGCTTCAGGAACCAGATCAACTGAAGATTTTGCTGTTAGTTTAATGTAGATTGTATTTTCACTGACCTTTCAAAATACTTTTATTATTCTGTGTCACTTTTTCTCAGCTGCCTTACCCCAGCTTCCCCCTACATCCCAAACTCACTTAGTACTATCTCAAATAATACAATTTCTGTCTAAGGGGATAAAAGTAAAAAAACATTCAAAGTTTCTCAGAAAAGCCTATAATTTATACAAGCTGTTTTCAAGTAAAATTGTACTGCAGTTCTACAAAGCCTTTGTAACATATGCATAGTGATATTGATTTGCAACATTTATATACTTTTCATGTGAACCTAATGAACAGAATTTAATTCTAATGTCTATTTGAAGGTCTTGATCAGTGTGGGTTGAGTTTTTTTGTTGGATCAGGACCAGACAGAGGGAAGTTCTGATTTTGGAGTAATCTTGTCTATTCTTTATTTTTTTTAATGGAACTTAGTTTCCTCTTGTGTTGCACTCTCTGGAGCTTTGTTCAGGCTGGTTTTAAATGATTGAGTTATGGATCTTCCGCTGGGAACCTACTAGATCTTTTACAAAAAGCCTCTACCACTACTGATGTATGAAGGAATGGGATATGAGTTAATTTATGTCTTTACTGGAATTTGGAGATAATAGTCTAAGTACTAATGGCTGGATTGTTATATTTCTAGATGAAACCCAAAACAATGCTGTTATTTAGATACTGAGCTATGAAAAAATAGAAACCGGCTAGGTACAGAAGGTGGTTCATCTATTGATTAAGTTACAAGTCCCACTATGACACTGAAATCCAAAGTTAAATCTATTAAGGAATCCGATATAAATATTAAAATATTTTCTCTTCTGCATGCCAAATGGCAATGAGCAACCTCCAGTCACACAGGTTATATTTCCCTCATTCAATTGTCCATAAAATAAACATTTTTTCTAGTATTTTCTGTTATTCAGTGAAAACTATAGAAGGTATAGCAGTTCCACTGGGCCAATACACAGAGATTTCACTTTCAGTCTTTTATAACACATTTATATTATCTTTTTAGATTTCTCTATTACTTCTTCCATTATATCTTTATAGAAATTAAATGCTATAGCACAAATTCATGAAGAAAAATCTTTACTATTGAAGGTAGATTGCTTCCTTCCTTTTTGCAAGAGTTTTATTTTAATTTACCTAATGAAAACATTGGTTGTTGAGTTGCAGAGTTAAACTACAGCATGCAATTTCAACCTTTGTCCTTCTTAGTCTGTTAATCTAACTTCTATTTCTCTACATTTTTCATTTTCACATATGGATCCATTATATTGTGCCTAACTGAAAATACAGCCTTACGGTAAAAATATTTCATGTTTCCTTGTCTTGCATATTAGCTTTGTTCATAATTTTTTTTTTTAATTCTGTCAAACTAGGTGTAAAAATTGTGGAAGAATCGTAGCCTAAAGCATTCTAGTAACATGTAACTATGTTCAGTTTGTATATGGTTGAGAGCACAACGACACAGTGCCTATGTCAGTTTAAAAGATAGCGATTCCCAGGAGAAATACCTTTGTCCTTTGACAGGGTGAGCCAGCTATCAGGTGTGTACACACGCCTGAAATGTAATTGAACTTTACACGCACTCTAATGGAAAAGACAGTGTGTGCACCCCACTTGCTATTCATTCTGCTATCATGCTGTAGTTTGTCTTCTGTTGATACCAGTACTTCAGATTTCATATTGCAAGCCAAGTTATGGAAATGGTAGGTATATCAGACTCCTGCAGGGTGTTTTCCCCTAATTAAAGATATCTCAGAACACATAGCTCTAATACTTCATCCATTTTTTGCTCTATCAACAAGAACCCTGTCTTAGTAGGCAGAAAGATGTATGGTAGATAGACCCCAGGTTACAGGGTCAGGAGAAACTGGATGAAGCCCTCCTTGGCCAAAAGCATGCTAAATACATATTGCCATTTTTGCATTACTCTGTTATTAAAAATAGTAAAATAGTGTTTTCTTTAATGTTTATACTTTCTTTGTGTATGTCTTCAGAAAGCTATAACCCATGTGGTGATACTTGTCCTCCATCTGGTGATGGAAGAAGTAGAAGTCAGGGAGAAGGAGAATCTTATTTGTGAAGAATTTGGGTTTCTGAAGTGACTTGCAAACCAGCTTGCAAGGTGCATGCAATGCCAAAATTACACATTCAGATCCATAGCCTGGGTACTTAAAACGTTTCTTTGGGATTGATAAAACTCCCTTTTTATACTACAGTATAGGCAAACATAAGTATTAAACACTTCCATTCAGTCTGATGAATAGAGCTAATTTAACTTTAATTAAGTGCAAAGTGACTTAACTAAAAACATTACTGGCAGATGACAAGCATGTAAGCAAACTGCTATCTTTTCTGTCTTCGTTCAGACAGGTTTTCTGTTCTCCTTCAGTAGGTTTTTTCTGTGATGTATTGAAAAGAAATATTTCTGGTACTCAAATAACAGAGTATTTCACTAGACTCATGTTTCTTGCATAGAAGGAAGTGACACCCAGAAGAAAACTGAGATGCAGCACGCTGTTTAAAGGGACATGAAAGCCTTTTCTTATTGGATATTGAGTAGCTTTTCCTTAAGTGTATCTTTCTTCTGCTCTCGTACGTATAATTCAATTTATCATAAGCTCCAATTTAGTCTTTAATAGCTCTTTTAAAAAAGTCAGTTCAATCTATTTATATGTACAGGTATTTACTGTATTCTGTTTTAGGTGTATTAATACTGATGAACACTATTTACATGGGATTTTTTTTTCTTTACTGGTGAATTACATGTAGGCTAAGACATAAAAAAAAAAAAAATCCATAAGTAGTTTAAAAAAAAGCTAAGATAAGAAGGACTTCTTATTACAAGGCTTCTCAAGCATGTGCTGCCTATCTCCAAATAAAAAATATTGCTTTTTCCAACAAACCCTACTTGGCTTTTTCTGAAGTTCAACATTTTGGTAAAGCTTATGCTTTCTTCAGAAAGTCATATTTTTCCCAGAGCAAGTGATAAATTCAGGACTGAAATAAATATATGAAATCATATATTTGGGACTTACTTTATAACAATGCATGAATTTGTTTTTGATGTTTTTCTTCTTTACCATGCTACTTTTTGAGAGGAGTTACATTTATGGACAAAAAGGTAGTTATCAGTGTTTTGTTATGATTGCCTTGGATATGAAACATTATATTATAAATGTCATCATACCTAAGAGTAATAATTGTAATTTCAAGAATACTTGATTAAAAAATGTTAATTTGCTGTGAAGGAGGTAAGTTAGTAATTAGTCACTGACAACATGAAATTCTCAAAAGTTTTTTTCCTTGCATATATTTGTAATCTTGGTTACAAATACAAGGCCTGGGATAATGTCTCATCTCATGAAGCAAGGTCTTAGTCATCAAATCACATATGTAATTTTGTTAAGGCACACAATTCTGTACAGACACAAGAAAATAAATGCAAAAGAATAATAATTTATAAGTCTTTGGTAGCTTCAGTAAGAAAAAAACCTCAACCAAAAAAACCCTGGATTTAACTGTACATTCTGATTTGCTGGTTTCTACACTGGGAACCAGACTTTATCACAAGTTAGTGTTGTTCTGTGAATATTTTGACTGGCTGATTCAGTCTTCCTCACTAGACAAGAGGGTGAACGGAGAGACCCTGTTTGATGCAAGCAGGAGGTGATGACCCTCAGTTACTTCACACTGAAGGAGCCCAAGACAAAACTGCAGACCTGATACAAATGTAAGTTGTTTTTTTTTTTTTCCACATTTTAGTAATTATTTACCAAACTGATATCAAACCATGTGTTTTCAGTAAGCCATATAATAAGCATCATGAGTATGTTTGTCGTTACTTATTCAGTGATGTCTTCCTTCAAATCACAGAATGTATTTGTTTAATCTAGAGAAGAGTAGACAAAGGATATGATTTAATTTCTGAATTCAAGTGCTTAATGGAGATTTACAGTGAAGAGAAAACCAGGCTTTTCTCTGATGTGTTCAGTGAAAGGTGGAGAACCCAAGGACAAAACTTTCAGTGCAGGAAGTTCTTGGTAGATATACAGAAATGAGGCTGGTCAAACACTGAAACAGGTTGCCTTGAGAGGTGGTGGAATCTCCATCCTTGGAGATATTCTGAATTCAGCTGGACAAGGTCCTGAGCGACCTAGTCTGACTTTGGAGTTGGCCCTACTTTGATATCATGTGTTTGTTTTTAGGTTGGATTACATGACCTCCAAACATCCCTTCTTGCTTAAATTGTTGTATAATTATATGATACAGTTGAAGTGGGAAATTTGTAGCAAAGTGGTAATGCCAGGAGATTTTACATTTAGATTGCAATAATCATTATCCATACAGAGTCACCTGAATGCCAGATGCCTTACAGAGTTCCAGTGGGATAGTTTGCAAAGCAACAGTCATCACATTTTGAATAAGCATTGCAGAAAGAATGGATATTTACTTTGGAATTTCTCCAGTGGGAGCAAAAAACCCCCAAATATGGTTCCAGAAATTGGGAGACCAGTATAAAGCTTCATTTCTATGTAACCATATGCATGTAACCTGAGTGAGCTTGGCCAAGTAAAAATAGCATTTTCAAGCTGATACATATTTACAAGGTCTGCAAGTAAATAAATCCATTCCAAAATGATGTGAATTCTGTTTGAGTGCTCTTCTGATAGGCAATCCAATTTTACAAACAGCAGTTATCTCTGCTGTGGATGATCCATGCAAGAAGAAAAATCATGGATGTAAAAGTGAGTGTGAAAGCTCCTTAAAAAACTTTGTTTCTTCTCAGAGCTCCAACTGCGGATGCACCTCTGCTAGCTCTATGGAATCTGCAGAAGGAATCTGTAAATGATTGTATGAAATACATTACCAGAAAGAAGAATAACGATAGCTTTTTTTGTCCACTGTATATCTCTCTCATACTGTTTCCTCCTTTCAACCACAGAGTGTCTCCTTTTCCCTATGTGCTCCATTGGAATTTTTCTGTGAGCCAGACATGAACTTGATCTCTCATTGTGGAATTGTGATCCCTTTTTTTGGTGAAAGCAACCAGTTTCACCAGAAATGAGAATTATTTATCCCTTTTGGTGTCCCTTTTAATCTCGCTCAATGTTGTGGCTCTCTGACAGAGTTTTATATAGCCAAAATATTTTAGCAAGCTTTTATTTGTGTTCAGCAAATTTCCTTCAAAGATTTTGTAAGAGAATGTTACATTATTTTTCATAGGAGCACCGAGCTTAACATCTAAGGAAATCCAAGTGTTACATGAGCCCAGCTTTCCAAACATAATAACTCATTGCATGCTTGGTTACATATTAGATAAAGAAGGCAGAAAAAGTTTGTATGCATGTATGTTCAGCAGAGTGATGGAAATAGTGAAGCTAAGCAAAAGCTAGATCTTTTAGCTGGTCAATTCTTATGTGCAGCCTGATGGTGAAAACTGAGGGGACGACATAAAAACCAATTTTAGAATAAGAATGATTATGGTGTTCTGCTTAGCCGAAGGACAGAAGGGCAAGTGAACCAGTCCTCGAAGCAATATATCAGGAAGTCTATGAAGAAACCTCAATTTTCAGACACTACCAATGACTTGGAGTTGTTCTTAGTTGAACTTTTAATATATTTGGTACAGGTAAGAATTAAACTTTCCCTTAAAAAAATATCAGATTAAATATTAATGTCAAAAACCTCATTGACTTCTGGGATGATGTCTGGGCTGGGATTTTACATACATTGTTTTCCACAAAGATGTCATGGGAAAAGCATGAATGAAAAAGCATTTGAAAATTTGAGTAAGTTTGTTACTAGTGTGAATGAATGTGCGTTAGAATGAAGTAAACTAGCAGAATATATAATTTTAAAAAAAGGTTAATTCATGTTCATTTATTTGCTTACAATTTAGATATGAAATGTAGTCTCAGAAAAAAATTGATATTCCATTGTTGCTTAGTAAAACCTATTTGGAATTAAGTGATATTCCAGCTGAGTTCTGCATGGTACGCTGATTTTTCCAATTCCAAAAGAAATGAATGATCCAAGTTTTCTTTGAAAAAATTGTTGTCTAAACCATGCAGCTGTCTTAGTTTCTTGTTCAACTCAATACTAAAATAAGTAGTCATTCTTTTAAAAAGCCTGTTAGAGAGCTGAAGTGTAAATAACTATTCCAGTTCTCTGGAGGAAAATGCATTGTTTAGGCATTGATTCAGCCCTGAAAACTATTTGACGGTACTCATAAAAGACATAGAATGATAGAATCATTATGGTTGGAAAGGACCACCAGGATCATCAAGTCCAACATTCTGGAAAAAAAAGAAAAGGGAAAGGACAGAATTAATCTGACAAGGACTTAAAAGTGTCGATAATAGTGAGAAACAAGTTAGAGGAGTTAACACACTATAACCTGTCCTGAGAGAAATGAAGCTTTGACATGAAATGGCTTTTGCTAATGTTAACATCCTAGATACACAGTCTGCAAGTGCTGTGCATGATGGAGAAGCATGTCAACAAATATGCAAATATCACCAAGCTACCCAGAAATCATGCTAGTGATAATACCTTCTAACTGCTTTAGATGAGGGAAGGAAAAGGTAGTTTTATTGGTATTTAGGATTTTGACTCCTTTGGAAGTCAAAATGGATCTTGCCTGGAATTTCAGATATTAAAAATATGTTTTCTAGAAAAAGGAGTGAACAGAGAACTGATGACTCCTACTGAACCATCACAGAATGCTTGGTTAGTGAAAACACAGCAGGACTGATGACCAGTTAAGTGCAACACACAGAAGTTTGAACCTTTTGATCAGTGCAACCATACATGGAAACACCAAATTGATTTGCCTGAAGCCACAGCAGCAATACACACCACTCTACGACCCTTAACAGAGATATTAATTCAGTTGGTCTTTGATAATCTATGCCAAGGCCTTTAGAAGTCTGGTGATCATGTCAGGCTGCGGTTGTGGTTTCGCATACAACTGACATCATCCCAGTTATGAAAGGAAGCTGTTCTGGGCTTGGCTGCTGCATGACCCTTCCCGTGGAGTCCCTTCTCAGCCAGCTGAAGGACTTCACCTCAGCCATACAATCCTCACATCTCTTCTCTTCCCTTTCTTCACAGAAAATAAGGAAATGATGACTGGAGCCTCAAGATGCCTCTAGGAGTTGGAAGTTTACCTCCACATCTGAAACCAATCGTTGCTGATATGTAGCTATTACAAAGAAAAGGCCAACATTTTTGCTCTTCTGCAGGAGTCCCAGGTCACTGGGATACTAAAAAGTGCACGTGTGCAAGGAACAGGTTCAAGGTTTGTCTATCTCAAGTTAATCTCTTAGTTCACCCTCTCTTTTTCCTCCTCTAATTCCATACGTAAGCAATCATTACATCTGTCTGGATACTACTTAAATGCATTATTCAACAGATGATAAGTTATTCAATAAAATTTATTATCTATTTGTTTGGTTTTCCAGCTGATCTGACACTGAATACAGTACACGGTAAAACTAGCTGCGAGGCTGGATTTTACCTCTCACTAAGCATTTATAGCACCTCTTTCTGTAAATAAATCCTCACAAAAATAAAAAAAAACCAAAAGAAACAAAACCTAACAGTGGGTAAGAATGGCAGAATGGAAACTGAATAGCTGGGTTCCTTTCTCAGGGCTGTACCAGAAGTGCTGAACTGCTGATCTTGGGATATCCTGGTCAGAATGCAGAAGTCCTACTACTGTGGAGGAAATAGGTAATAATTACATTTTTATTATAAGTATCCGTATCTCTCTATCAGCTGAGGTTTGTATTATGATCTACTAGAGGAGTTCATTTGTTTTCTGGGACAAATGAGTAAACATCTCAGCTGTTACAGGAGGAGGAGTTACTTTGACGAACGTGTGTGTCTGTCAGAGATGATTCTGTATTGATAGTTGATGGGCTATGAGTACTTGTGTACCTGTTTAATCTAAAACTAGCTGAGTTAGTGTACACAGTTAGCTCAGGTTGTGACTGTGGCCTTAGAGATGGTGAGAGTAACAGGGACAGTGAGTATCATCTGATTGTAGATACACTAGAACTCCAGCAGCAGGACATACCTTTGAACATTTGCAGCTAAAGACTGATGCAGAGGGAAGATCAGCACATAGTAAAAAAGGCACAGAGAGAACTTGAAGCAAAGAGAGCCACCATAATGTGGGGAAAAAACCCAAGAATGAAGCACCTTGGCCCAGAGAGGCAGGCAGGGTCATCAGTGCACATTGATTTTGTAGCATCTTTTACCCTTTTAATTCAAGAAATCTAAACAGAGTGTGCTAGTTGGTTAACAAAGATAATTCAACATAGCTCCCAGGAAAGATAAATCTCCAGGGTTCTTTTGGAGTTGGCTGGAGGGTGATTGCTATTGATGAGAAACAGGAATGCTGAAGATGTTAAAACAGATGTTGGTGTTGTAGAGTTCTGTGGCCTAACTTTACTTGTGTTCACAATGTACATTGTATCTACAGCACATTACACTCTGATCCAAATTGTATTTAAAATATTAAAACCTCCAGCCTGGAGTCATTCTGACTACATTTTCAACACGCTGATGCTCCGGATCAAGGGCACATCAATATTAAAATAGAAGCTTTTGCCAGGGTACTTAGACATCAACTTGTTTAAGTTGATCCACATGTGCTTCTGGGTCGCATGTTTTTTTTTTTCCTGTGCATTTTGTTTCCCTGCTGCAGTGCTTTACCATTGCATTGACCCTATTTCTGAAGCAGATCTCTGCCATTTTACAGTTTCCCACATGGCAAAGCACAGATACTCAAACATAAAAAGTCCTAAATAATCCTCTTTTCTAATAACTATGTGAGTGAAAGCTGTCCTTCTCTCAAGCAGATCAGCATGACTATAGAAGAGGGAGCAAGGATAACACTTTATGATTATTAACAAAGGATGCCTAAAAAGCTTTACTTCTTCAGCTTTTTACCTCAGTCACTGCTGACGGCAAAATCATTGCCTTTTTGTACTTAGCAGTCCTCTAACACAGGAGTTAGCAAAAAAAGCAAGGAGACGGAGTTGGGAAACAGTGTTCTTCTGCTTCAACAACTCATTACAAATTCTAGACAGTATTTATGGGAAATCTGTAAATGGTCAGCAGTAACTGCTAAAATTAGCCATGGTTTTGCTGCCTGGTTTTAATTTCTCTGAAGGAAGATGACACAAAGTGCAAATGCAAGTCTGTACACACCTGTTTTACTTCATACTTCCCTTTAACAACACTGCCTTCACTAATCTGCTGTGTATTTTTGGACTAATCACTGTATCTCGTGTGATTTTTAGCTCACTATCTGAAATTTAGGGATAATTTTCCCTCTGTTAAATCTTTTCCAGAATGCCTGAGGAGAGTATTATGTTTGAGCCAAGTACTAAAATATCTGAACTACAAAGGATGAACCTCAGTTGTTGGTTTCTCAATCCTGTTCTTCCTAGTTTTACAACATAGATTATGTCAACCCAGTAAACTGTAGGGGGTCTTTTGCTTCCTTGTTTGTTGGTTTGATTAGAAAAATGGGTAAGGAATTATAAAGTAAGTCATTTGCAGCCTAAATTGTTGAGGTGTTTTCTTAATATTAGACCTGTAGAAGATGATGTAGCTAGTGGCTTTATGCTCACAGATGAAATATAGAAATTCCAAAGCCATAAAGCAGCTGCTATGAACTTTGGTTTCAGCCTACTTATTCTGGATGTGGCTGCTGTACTTCAAGTATTTTCAGGTTGAGTGTTGCTCCATTTTTAAAATGAAAAATGACGTTTTCTAATCTTAAATACTATAACTAATGGTATGATTCTAATGAATTGTGATCCATGTTACGACAGTAAAATATTTACAACAGTTGGAAATCTCAGTTAGGCTATAGGGTATTTACCAGATGGGTTTTATGAAAAAAGTGAACTAGGGGACTAGGAAGGCTTAACTTGTTGCCATGCTGCCAGTGATACTCTGGAGATCAGCTATAATTCAGGCAAGCGTACTGTCTGCCACCCTGGGGATCCATGGTTGCTAGGTGAAACTATCATTGTCAAATGTCTGGACTTTTCCAAAATAGGAGAAAAAAAAAAAGCAAACATTTGCAGCTGTATAGAGATCAATAGAGAACTTATAATAATAAAACAGGCAGTGATGTCAGGCATGATTTGCAATGTAACAGTATTGATTACTCTTGTAATGATAGGAAACTGTTCTTAAACCATGAAAGCAGATCAGCAGGAGTAGAGAGTTTTCACTCTGAGATTTCTGCATAGTGTTCAGTGTCTTGTTCCTTTGCCTGCCTTCAGTCACAGAGGTGTCTATTTTGTGGAAGATACCAACCAACTGTGAGATAATGATACTCCTAGTTGAATAAAGGAGAGGAAAACAGCTAGAACAGTTAAAGGAGCAGTTACTGAGGTATATCCTTAATAAACTGTGAGCAGCTGATAGTTTTATTACTCATTCCCTTTTTCATTTTCATGAAATATTGAGCAGAATCAGCCACATAGCAAAGAAACACTTAAGAACTTGGGACTTTTATTCCACTCAATCTATCCTAATGTGTTGTCTCCATAACTCTGTCAGTAAAAATGGTGCAGAAGCTTTACAAAGACCCACCCTCTCAGTGACTGTAAAAGGACTTGTGAATAGAACATAGATTAAAAAGAAAAAAACAGGAAAGAAAGATGCAAATCCTTTTAGAATGTTTTCATTTATGTTTGACCAGAGAAGTGCTCAAAGTATCAGAGAAGATAATGGAAAAACTATATAGCAGATACAGAACAGCATTCTATCATTTTTCTGATCATGCTGTGCCTGTGTATAAAATTGACACTACTCAAGCTGGATGAATAAGGCAGTGAAGTAAGGACAATGAAAGAATAAAGAAAAAATAAAGCTTCTCTTAAGAAACTGTCCTGGTTTGAGTTAGAACCAAACCAATTCCGTTCAGTGATTTTGCTTTTCAGCCAAGTCTTTTCTAACTAACTGCACTTTCTGAAGCTAACAGCATGTTAGTAAATATATTTGGGTAATAGCACAGACAGCAGAGACCATTGAAAAATGCCAGTGACTCTTTTTTTTTTTCTGTCATTGGCCATAGCTAATAGCCTGCCTCATAATGAAGTGAGTCAGCAGCAGAAAAATGTGTGATTTATTCTAAGCATTCAATATGCTCATGCACATCACAATTCATTCCTATGGAACAAAAGGTTAAGTCAAAGTTCCAGATGAAACTTCCTACTAAAGATGGGGAAAATATATGAGCAAGACACATTCAGAGACTTTGTACACTTTGACCTTTCAGCTGCCCACAGGGTTCAAATGCCAGTTACCATAAGAAGTACATCAGTTCCTGTTTCCTTTGTACTTTCTACTTGATCACATCATAGAATCAAAAGTGTTTGCCTACTGAACCTGTTCTGGCAGAGTTTTCTTTTTCCCATTACTACCACATATTTTAATTAATTGGTTGCAGCATAAATTTTATCATCAGCCTTCTTCACTCCTGTTATGGAGCACCTATTAAAATTTAGACTCCTTGGCATTTTTGCCTTTCAGTATATGCAATTCATTACCTTGATATTTAATCACTTTAAGATTTCCACCCTGATTTTTCTAATGTTAGTAGACTGACATCAGAGCAAAGGTACACTCTGCAATTTGGCTTACAAATGAAGTACTGGAAAGTCTGATGAATCAGAGTCCTTAAGCACATAGTTAATTTGAGCTGATGCCCTCTTGACTTCAGAAGGAGTACACCCTTTTCTTAAATGTTTGATCAGGTCAATAGAAAACATCAAATGCTGGCTTTTTATGCATTGCTTTCTGATTAGAGCCTTGGAAGACAGATGACTGCATTGTGATTACTGAGTAACCTTCATGTCATTTTAAAAGGAGCTCTGCTACTTCCACTTATGCTTAGAACTGGAAATCTTTCAAGATCACATAAACTGTTACAGACAGGCTATGAACATGCTGGAGGAACCAAAGGGACAAAGTCAGGATCTGATCTGTGTGAGGTCTAGGAAAATAATCTTTTGCTGATAGGGACCTTGACTGGTTGCTGAGAGAGGGAGAGATAGAAAAGAACAACAGATTTAAGTGTCTGCAAAGAGCAGCTAGAAAAGAAAGAGAAATTTAAAAATGAGATTTCCGAATACACTATCTTAGCTTTCCAACATAGCTGAGAAGTTGCTGTATACATAATAAATGAAGAACTACAATTCAGCTTAAAAAATATGTTTGTTGCTTACAAATCTGGGATAAAGTAGATGCCTAGAAGATCCCTAGAACAAAAGTAAAAAGTAATCTGGTGCACTTCAGAATTTTGTCTGGATCTATTTGACAAGAATGAGCAGTTGGAAATACCTGAACCAGATTAATATTTAAAAGTATATTATCTAAGACACTTAGAAGTCTACTGTAAAGGAAGTTCATGGTCTCTGGGATATCTTTTCCCACTTCATTGTCAGTTATTCTGCAGGCTATAGAACATCCAATATAATTACCTCTCTGTAAATAAATTCCTATTTAATTTCTAGCACTTAGATATCCTACCGACCTGGTGTCATGTTCTTAGCTGCGAAGGAAAAAAAAGAACAGTAACAAAGTGTTAAGGGGTTCTCATGCTTTCCACACACAGAAACGTTAGGGCAATTGCCATATGCTTTGCTTTCTTTTATCCAGAAATGACTTTTTTATGGTATACAAAGGTCACTGACGGTGTCCATTAAGTTCTTGGTGTAAGGCGTTGTTTCTTTTCACAATGGTGTGTTAAATCCTTACTGTACTATACCTTGTGTTAAAAGAGACTTTGTAACAAATTCTAAGAATGTTGAAAAAGTTTCAGTGTTTTACAGAATTTTTCTCACTGAGCTACTAACATTTTTTATTTACAGTACTTGTGCTCCTTTTGCTGCAAGGCTTGACATCTATTCATCTTATTTGAAAGACAGTAGAAGAAATTACTTACATCCAATACAATATAAACATGCTCCCTAGACTTTTACTGAAAGAGTTGTTTTTATTGCAGGGATAAAAATTGAAATTGTAACTTGGAGATTCTAAAGGTCTTATGATACACCATCTTCCATGGCTCTGTCGTAGCATCTGGGTGGAGATCTGGACTACTTTTTAATCAGAGGTAAGCAGGAGGGCATGCATCAACTTCAACAAATAAACTGCTTTTCAATTCCTTTAAGGAAAAATTGCTTTCTTTTTATTTGTTACTTCCATCACAAGGCACTTTGTTTTCTTGTAGTGATAATTACTAACTAATGAGCAGCGTTCTGACAAAGAGCCAAATAATACTTAATTAAATGTCTGACAAATACCAGTTAGTACTGGTTAAAACTCAATAAATGAGCCTCTCAGCATTTGGTTCAGAAGTGCTTTGAACCCTTTATTTGACATGTGGTTTTTTTTGTTATATTAAACTTTAACCTCTGTGTTTAGATCAGACTGTACTCTGCAGAGCTGAGTATGAAGTGTATGTTAGTGCAGGAACTGTGTAACAAAATGAAACATCTTTGTACTATGAAAATACATAGACATAATGTTAGCGTTCCTTTGCAGCAAAGCATCCTCTCTGCTGATTAGGAACTCCATCAGAAAGAAAGTCTAAATTATTATCTGGGTGGTTTGCACAAGTTACATGAAAAATAAAAAAAAGGAAGAC
Source organism: Coracias cyanogaster (assembly GCA_033124195.1). Classification (NCBI taxonomy): domain Eukaryota; kingdom Metazoa; phylum Chordata; class Aves; order Coraciiformes; family Coraciidae; genus Coracias; species Coracias cyanogaster. Next base: position 54,617 of record JAVSBS010027184.1, on the reverse strand, counting down.
TTTTCTGGCCGAAAAGGAAGAAAATTATGTATTCTTACTGCCTCAAAATTTTTTCCATGTAAAGATGAAGTTAAAAAACTCCAGTGAGTTAAAGTGAAATGACAGGTTGAGCACCTGGAAAACAGCTACTGTTATATTTTATGTATAATGAACTGACTTACATTGTTAGTTTGGTGTTTGGTTGTTTGTTTTTTTTTTTTAAGAGAAAAGAAATGTAAAGTATGCTGGAATACTTGAGTTATGAATGATAGAGTAAGTGTATGCTATAGGTGAAATTAAACCAGTTAAAACTGATAGATGTACCAGTGGTTCTTTATTGTGAAAAACAGAATAAAAGGAAGTCCTTTATTTGAAGAGTTAGACTCCAAATCTTAGCAATGATCTACTCAAAGCAACTTAGTCCTTCAAGCATTTGAATTAAAGGTTTTGTTTACAGTTGTCTGTATGAAACAAGTGTGGGAAGGAGAGGCAGGGGGGGAAGAAGCAATCCTAGAGTTATAGCAGAATAAGTGTCAGGCAGAACCTTTAGAAAAAGTCTGAAGGTTAAGTGCTGTGATGAAGAAATTTCCATTTGGTTGTTAGATATTTTTCATTGAGTTAAAAGAAATATTCTAGAGTTATCTGAAAAAAAAATTAAGCAAAGAAAATGATGCTATTTTAAGGGATTCTATTTTAACAGGTTGTTCCCAAAATGGTGAAGCATGGGATGTGAAGGAGACCTGGAGGGAAGCAGTGATGCCTCACAGGTGTTACCTCACCACCACTTTACTGAGAAGCAGGGGGTGGGGGACTCACTGCAGTCTACCCTCTGGTCTTAAGGCTGAAATAAGACAGTCTCTCCCCAGCTTTATTATTACGGGGGAACCATGATATTACCTAGGTGCAGAGAGGTGGAGCAGCACAGTAGGATTCTGCACTTTGCTCTACAGAGAAGGAAAGCAACACTACCAAACGGATTATACTCCATACCAGCATCCTTTGGCTTTGCTGTGTGATGTGCAAGTGATTGCTGGGGCAATGCTGAGGGGCTGGGAAGCGGAAAGTGGAGGACATATACTACCATTGTTCTGAGGAACTGAACAGGAAATGGGTTTAGAGAGGGTGTGAGATGGCAGGAGAGCATGAAGAATGTTGACTATGAAGTCTGCCTAAAAAAGGGCAAAATTGCTTTTGACAAGATAGTCTTCAGTTGAATTTCTCTCCCTCTGCAGGATGATTAGCGCGTAAAATGAACTGTATCATAAAGAATATTTCAAGAGTTTCTTCCCATAATTACATTAAAGGTGTAGGGGAAGGAAGGAATCACTGTAGAAAGCTTCATATTTGTCACTGTTCACATAGATGACAAACTATAACACAAGTTCAAATTCCCCACTAGGCTAGACAAATTCCTAAACAACTTAGTTTTCTAAAAATGTATCTAGATTGCTGTCTTTTCTTCTGACAATAATGACCACATTTTGTGCTGTTAGAGAACAGTGAACTTCAGCATTGATAACAATTGAACAGGTTTTTAAAATACTTTTAATGATTTTGTCACCATTCTTGGTGGTGTTCTTACTTTGTTTCATCTTTTATTTTAGTGGGTAATGAAAAACTTACTATAGAATAAGGAAAAGTTTATGTAACATCAGTGCCATATTTCAGCAATCATCTCTATCTCATGCTGTGAGTAGTCTAAAGTGGCTTACACTGATACTACTAAAGTGGGAGATGAGAAGTGGTGACATACAAAACTTTTCACAAATAAGAATGAATTATTAATTTGCTAAAACACTACAAGTATTTGCTTCAGGGTGCTTTCACATGTATAATAATAAACCAACACATTTCAACAATCACTTAACTCCAAAGAGGAGTCTAATAACAAAGCATAAGGATGTTCAATGCTTAGAATCTAAAAAAAGGGAAGTCAGAAAGCAGATTTTTCAAACAAGCGAATGATACTCTCTTCTGCTTTCAGAGTTACCTAGGCTAATTCCTAAAGTCTCTAGGCAGGAATTTCAAAGTGTAAGAAGAGCACAGGTTCCCTTCTGCCTTATGGAGAGAGAGCTCTAGAGCCCTTGACTAAAACTGAGATGATAAGCTTGCTGCTGTGGATCTGAGGTGGTGTCACCCTCATGAGCATTTCTACTGTGATAGAAATAACAACTATTTGAATGACTTTACATTTGCTACATGAGAAACAACATTTAGTGAGTACTGATATAATTCAAGGTGTGAACAACTGGGACAAAGTCTATGTTGGGTTTCACAAACTTTTGTCTAACTCGTTTTTCTCTATATTTCAGATGCCTAAAAGCAGAAATTTAAGTGAAAGTTATCTATGATGATTCAAACTAACCCAGTAAAATGGTGGTGTCACAAGGACAGTGGCATTTGGAAGCAGCATGAAGCTAAGGTAAAGTCAGACTGCCTTCAGGGAGCTATGCATGCCAGGAGGTAGGATTTGGGAATATTCTCAGAAAAGGAAGACTGTTGAAATGGTGGAAGACTATGGCAAAGAATTATTCTTACAGCAAGGCAATCCCACTGGAAGTTGGGGGAGGGTATTTCATGTGATTCTAAAAAATATTCAGCCCATTCTACATTATGAATAAAGAGAATCAGGTAAAGAAAGATTATAGATAAAGTATTTTTGTATTTGACTCTTGACTTTTCAGGTGTCAGTTACTTCAACTGGGTGCTCCTTTAGACCCAAGAATGCAATCCTTTGCCCTCTTTGGAGCCAAGTGTGCCTGTACATAGTATCAAGAGTGTCTGGAAGCAACAAGCTGGAGGCTGACTGAACCTGAGCAAGTTGCAGAATTCCACATATCTCAGTACCACGAGGTATAAAGGCCTGAAGTAGAGACACTCCACAGTAGCTGATTATTTGAGCAGAACCAAACTGGTTTCACCCATGCTGACCCATGTCTAGATGGTTATTCCTCATAATCAGACAAATCCTGATCACCCTGGATCTCCCAGTGGGTCTTTGTACAGAGGTGGGTGTTTTATGTGGCAATAGATATTTCTTAGTTTCTCTTACAATTTAGTAAGAGATGCATTCATGGTGTTAGTGAATTCCAGATGATACAAAAGCAAGGTGAGAGAAGCACTTACTGGGATTTGGGTGCTGCTAAGAAAAAAACCAGAAGCTGTAGCTGTATGGAACTGGAGCAAAACATACCCCCTAAATAAAGCTCTAAAAATAATACTCTCAATTGACATTAAAGAACTAGTAAGATGTTTGTTTACATGTCAGGTAAACAAATGAAATGAGAACTGTTTCCTTAGGTACTATATTTTTTTTTTAAACACAGCGAGAAATGTGAAGGAAGGGCATCAGAAATAGCAATAAATTGTGTAAACTCCACCAATGACAACTTAAAGTGGCAAAAGATTCATTTTATATAACTCAGTATCTTTTTTCCTTTGTTATCTTTCCTAAAGGCAATAGTGGGAATTAAGGCAGCTTTTACCTATTCATTGATAGAAAATTTTCAGTTACTTCAAATATCAAAAGTATTCCTCATTTTCTCCTCAAATTACAGATAATTTTTTCTTCTGTCAGTACCCCTCTTTTGCCATAATTTGACGTATATACATATGAATTCCTTCAGCTTGTATACAGATTTGAAATCAGATGTGTTCTGGACACTTGTTGCTTTTAAGTAAGTGTCTGTCTGATATTGGTGAGTTGGTGAGTCTCTCTCACAATCCACGATTACATCGGAAGGCAATTGATAAATCCCATCTTATACATCTGTGTGCAACCATGCAGACAGTTTAGTGAAATTTGAAAATATCTGCTAACTTGCTATTTTAATGAAATCTATCCCATTACCATATACCACTAAGATTTGTAGTACAAGGGCAAAGGCACAAATACAGTGAGACTCAGAAAGACAATGTGAATACTCACCAGTGTCCCATCCCCTGTACTAATATTGTATGAGTTAAATGAAACTCCCATCTGAGCTTACGCTGTGTGTTATGGTGGTTAACACAAAAAAACAACCCAAAAACTCACAAGAGTGAATGGTGGAAACCCACCATAAGGAAATAATTACTTTCTGACTCTTTTTGGTAATGACCACCAGTCCTCTTGGATACATGATTTAGATAAATCCCATGTGTGTATGTAACTCCTTGGACATATGTAGTCATATAGGAAAGCCTGTAAGAGGATTAATAATCCTTGTCACAAGGAACTCTTTTATCTATTTGTACAATTTTATGTATGAACTTATTAGTTTTCATCTTCAAACACTAGGATTTTCTTTTTGCTTTCATTAGCCTATCTGGAAGCCTTTTCCTGAATCCATTTAAAAGATATATTTATAGCTGATTTATTACCATTTGGTCTTGTGCTGATAATATTGCTCTATTTCATTCTCTGTAATCATTCAAATAATTTGTCTTAGCAGTTATTCCAATTAAAGTTAATCTTCACTGGAACTGGTTGGCCAGAACGGTACACAATATTCCTAACAAGGCCTTTCATTTCCTCTCACAACAAATGTCTGTCCTCATGCATTTGCAATCGCCGTACACAGCCATCTTCAAATATATTACTTCCAGTAGCCTACGTCTTTCAATATACCTACTTTTTTTTGGTACTTTTCAACGTATATGATCACCCATAATTAATAAACCAGGAGTTAACAGATGTCCCCAAGTACGTAAATATGCTCTTTCTGCTATTAAATCATATCTCATTATATCAGTCAAATCAATACAGTAATTTAATGCTTTTACAGATGATCTGCTCTTTGTAGTAATGACAATACTGCACAACTCTGCATTGTCTGCTAATTTCATCTCTGTTTTTCCATAAGGTCTTTAAATAACTTATTAAAGAGAAGTGATAAGACACACAGTAAACTCTCTTCGTTCCATGGCTACCTAGTGGGTATAAGCTGTTGTTGATACCTCTAGCCACATCCTTAGGAGCTTTAGAAACCTTGTATTAGCATCTGTCTTCTCCACCTTTAACAAACATTTTCTTCAGGGATATTGCATCCGCTGCCTTATTTAAATCCCTGGTAAATACTATTCTTCTGTCTAATAAAACAGATAACTTTTGAAAAGATATATTTGATTGTTTTGAGATTACCTACTGTTGATAAAACCACCTTATATTTTATACTGCTTTCCACTTTTATCTCCGCTCTTAATTCTACCTTCAAACACTATTCTAGATTTTTTGGGGTTTTTTGTTCCCATCAGTTTAGCAAGTCAAGTGGTTCCAGAACTGGTCTTTGTTACCATTCTTTTGAATATACTTTCTGTGTTTACTGTTCTCCAGTCATAAGATACTGCCTCCAAAAATCCTTGCAGTTGGACTTGCAATTTCATTTGACAATTTCATATTTCAATATTCCAACATAGAGATTATCCAGCCCATCTTATTTTTACTTTATGAAGTATTAAGTATGTTAACATTTATTTGTCTCTCAGGTATCATAATTTATGATGCTTTACCTTCATTTTTACTCCTTTCTCCACTAATGTCCACATTTTAAAAATGGTGGGTCCGTTTGCCACAGTCCTCATCATTAACTTCATAGAAAATGGAGGCAAAATATGCATTCAATATATGAATCAGACCTAGATTAATGTCAATCTCTATTAAATCAAATCTCTATTAAATTATAAATTCTATATTTACAGAACTGGTTTTGTTCCCTGCGCTTCATTTTTATTGTTTGTAAATAGTTTTTCTGATTGTTTCAATGGTAAAGGTAAAGCCTAGGTCAAGAAATCTAATCCATTTTTCTTTTTTTCTACATCCTCTAACTTCTGAGGAACAATGCTCTCTCTTTATTCTTGGTAGATTTGCAAGTGTACAAAAGCAGCTGATTCACTGAAAGAAGCCCATAAGCTTTTTTTTCTTGCTTGAAATGCAGACTCTAAATAGTGTCTGCCCTTAGATTTAAAGTAATTCCTTACTTTCCATGTTGTAAAAGCTCTGCATTCCTAAATGCACTCCCTATAGTTTCTTTAGTTCCTTTCTAAAATCCCAAACATTAGTCATAAGCAGATATGTTGTCTGTCAAGCAGTTTGATAAAGACTTATTCAGCTCATGACCACTTGAACCAAGCTTTTCTTTGAAAAGCTTTCTGTAAGACCTTGTTTCTTGCTAAACTTATGTCTAAAGCAGCATTAATTTTCATTGGTTCACTGGGTATTTATTGAAGAAATTTGTCTTACATGGCTACCTAAGCCTTCAGCTCTTAGTGATGGCATTTATACTGCATTCAAGTTTTGGAAATTAGTCTCCCACATTCACACAATCACTATTTTTTATTTCTCACAATCTCATAAAGATTTCTCTTCATATTCTATCCCAAGCTTAGTGGTTCTGTAACAGTACTCCAAAGCTCTCTTTTCTGGGGCTTTTCAATTTTTATCCTAAAGAGATTGTGTTTTGTCACTACAGCATTTGTTTTCAACCTATGGTTCACAGGCCCAGAGAATTTCAATGCCTACTTCTTTAGGGTGAGTAGAAGGTAACTGAGAGGCAAGTTTAGTGTTAATAGGCTTAAATACCTGTATTTTCTCTGCAGAGCTTTATGCCTCTTGTCATACGTTCCTATAACATGCAGAGCTGCCCAATCACCTCCAGTCTTATGTCTATCCTTCTTGAATAACAGAACGGTTTAGCTCTTTTACTCAAATCACAAATACTTTGTTTCTGCCTATTTCCATTGCTGCAATATCCAGCTACATTTTAAGCTTGATGTTAGGCTTGCTCGAACTAGTTGAGTAAGTTTTACTCAAAGAGTAATTCAGTAGAGAATGGACATTTTCTTCTTTTTGAAACCAAGTTAGGAAATGTTTAGGGGTTTTTGTTAGCTTTCAGCATTCTGTCCAATCCTCCAAAATACAGGTTGGAACCAACATAATAATGTAATACTAAAACTTGAGTGTGTTCTAATTTTTTTCTTTCTTTCTTTCTTTATTCTTCAGAAGCATAAAATATTATATTTAAAATGAAAATAGTTCTAATGTAAATATCTTTCTGTTGGGCAATACTTTTCTGAAGTGGATCCTGACCAAACTCTCCTTCAGAAGTTGTTCTTTGCTTCATTGCTTGAACACTAACTAGTAAACTGACATTAAATGCTTTTGACATTAATGTAAGTAGGTCCTTTTTAAGGAGAAGAAACTAAATAAAACTACAAAAGCCTGCAAATCATCAAAGTTTTCACTGTGACAGCTGTGCTTTTAAAGTTTAGGGAACAATAGCAGAGCTAGGTGAGGTTAGAAAATTATTATAATTAACAGAAAAAAAATTAAAGGAAGCAAAAATCCTTCACTCAGAAATCAATGGTGAAGACATTTTAAAATCCTGTTATTGAAGAGGCAGATTTAGACTAAATATCACTTCCTTTCTCCCCAAAAAGAGAGAAAATTTCATCTGTCACCGTTTATTGGGATTATCAGGAGTACATTGCTGCTGAGCCATCAGGCTCGGTACACCAGTCAGCAGTTACTGCTGGCATCCAAGTACGAAAAGCTGAGTGGAGAGAACTGCCTTTTTCACTGGATACTTTCTTTCCATATGATTGTCTACTCTAGGTTCTATAAAGCACCTTGTTCTCACAATTTTCTGTGGTGTTCCAAATGCATCTTGTGGCTGCCCCAAGGACAAACAAATCATTTCACTCCCAAATAAACCAATGACAGGAACTGGATGGAAAAGACAGTTTTCTGCTCTCTGATACAATCTACAAGTAAATTCCTAGACATAAAATAATCTCCAGGATTCTCAGGACATCAAAGGTTTTTAAAAGTCAATGTCTATCATAGTATTTTAAAATTATGGGTTTAATATTTACAAATACTCTACAGAGCAACTGACTTAGCTGGTGTTATGTTAAAAATAATATTAAATACACTACTATTTTAGAACTATGGATTATCTACTTATGATCTAGTGCTTGCTTTCTGTCATAGGATCCAGGTGTTTCAGACCTTCTTGACTGATAGTAACTTTCTATACTTGTTCTTTTTCTGTCCAGAACCATAATTGACCGAAGTGTATTCTGCCAAAGATTTGCTCAAGAAATGAAACATTAATGGCCATGAGCCCAAGTGAGTTTTTCCACCTTTTTTCCTTACAGATTTTAATATTGTTACAATGTATTACTTATAACGTTAGTCTTAGGTGCCCGATCAGCAGAAATACTAATGCAAAGCACTAATACTTTGGCTTTATGAGTTCCTTCTAGCCTAGCTTGAAAGATATATCTGTATTTATTTTTTGTGTGACACTGAAAATAGCATTCCTCATTTGCAAGTGGGAAAACGATGTGCAAAAATCTATAAAATGCCAAATGATACATTTGAGTTCTACTTAAAAATAGAATGTCATATCTCGCTTTTATGAACAACACGTGGTATTTTCTTATTTGCCCTGACTACCAATTTTGAGGTGCCATTGCTACAAAATCTAGTGTAAGAGTTGTAAAAAGTATATGCTGTTTGCACTAGGAATTTGTGAATTGATATTAGTGTGTGAATGTGTGGAAAGAAGACTGGATTTTAAAGCTTACTTTTATTTTTAAAGTGAATGTCTGACTTCAATGTAGTATTTAGAATATCTGGGTGAACTTTAAAAAAATGCAGTATGATTACTAACATTGAAAATAACGTAAACTATTAGATATTGAAGTATTATTAATGTTAGCTATTAGCTACAAGATGTTCATAAATATGAGAGATTTATTCTGAAATTGCTTGCCTGTTTTAGGACTTCTCATCTATTGTAATTTGATAGGTGAATTGCTCTGCAATTCAAACAAAAAAGGGGCCAAAGACTAAAAGCTGAGCTGGCCCACAGTAGAAATAATTTATTAGAAAATACTTGCAGATTTTGAGGTGATAGAAAGTTTCACATCTTGACATTATGACAGATGAAATAATTTAACATGGCAGTCTGGCTTGCAGAAAACTTTCTGGTTTTTGAGTTCATTGATACCAGTTGGTTTAACCAAGAAGAGCAGGAAACCTCATGCTAATAATTTCACTGCTTGCCGTAGATACTTACTGTTTGGTTTGTTTACATTCAAGATTATATACCGATGTGCATGGCTCATTATTGGAACAACTGTGTCTAAGGTGAGAAACACTTTTCAGTAAGTTGTCTTCTGAAGAAAACATGTTTTAAGAACTAGCATTCAGATAAGTTTCAGTTCAAATCTCAAAAGTGGTCAGAAATAAAACCATCAGTCCAGACCTAATTAACTATCTTTGCACAGTGTCACGGGGTTACTGAATATATGTTGGATTTTATAGGCCCTTAAATGAGACTGAAATGTGTTAATGAGAGATCTTTTGTTTCTCTTGAATTTATTTTTGGGCGGAGGAGAGAATGAGGTTTTTCCAGAATTTTGTGTATATTCAATTTTTTTCTTTTAGCAGCTGCTGTCTCTCCCTATATATCCCATGATAAGAGCTCTATTCCCATGCATGTTGAAAGAGATTAAATCTATCCAGTATGCTTATGTGGAAAGTGTGTCCTTTGAGTCAATTATAATTAAAGCGGGGGTAAATAGTGTGAAGTGTTTTGAACTGTTAAATGACTTTGTTTCAAACACGCTTTCTCCTTCTTGTCACCCCTCCTTGCTCTCCAGATCATCTGACAATCTCAAATGTTCACAGAATGCGAACCCCAAGGTTTTGCTGTGAGAAAGAGCCACATTTTACTTCCAGTTGCACAACGGTTGTTCGATGTGCCTGTTAACTCCTCCAGTTGGGAGAGTATGCAAACATCCTTGCAGCATAGCTGACCAGCTGCAGCTAAACACAGCTTATATTTTGACTATTTCAGTTATACAATGAAGATCAATATATTATTAAATATGAATCAAATCTGCGTATTAAATTCAAACAAATGGTAGACTGCTGGCAGTTTGTCCTGAGCACTCACTCTATCCGTATGACTGAACAACTGTTATATGAAAATTATTCAGTGATCTCTTTGCAAAGTATAGGAACATTCAAACCTTTCCTGCTCTTGACTGCTACAAGATAGCCTCACTTTCTGGCTTCATATGACACTGCTTCACAGTAGTGTGACGCAGATGATGGCAGATCTGAAAAATAAATAGCTCTGAAGTTATTGTACGTCCATATTGCAACACTTGTGTATTCTGGAGGCTGACTCCAAAGAAGGATTTGTGAAACCTTTGAAGCAGTATTTTTGTAATTCACTGTTGGATCCTACTGAAGTGTGTGACAGCCTCAAAATAACTTCTGCAGTGCCAAGAGCTACTTGGTTTTTGGTTCAGCTGGAGCTTCTCCAGAATGTCTACTACCTCTGTGGCAACTGGGAACTACGCTTGGAAAATATTCAGTGAACTGCAGATTGTTGTTGTTTTCTCTGCCAAAAAAAATCAAGATCTGTTGAAGCCCTGACAGCTGTACCTTGTCATGGAGAAAATACTCCAAAGACAAAACAAATGACCATTAATATTGATAGTACATTACTGTCTAATGACTAGTTATTTTTCATATGTCAGTTTTTACCACCTAGATATTGCTGTCATGGTTTCCCTGAGCAAACACCAGGAGTCAATTTCTCTTTGAAAATCAGTCTTGAAGCTTCATACCTTGTCTTTTACTTTTAGTCCAAAATTACAATTTAATATTATAGGAATCTAAGGGGAATTTGTCTGAATAAGTAACAACAGTATGGGTATCATTTTGAAAATAGGGAAAATGGTTGATAGTAAATGGACTGCCTAGGAAGGTGGTGGAGTCGCCATGCCTGGAGGTGTTTAAGGAAAAATTGGATGTGGCTCTCAGTGACATGGTCTAGCTGATGCCGTGGTGTTGGGTCATAGGCTGGACTTGATGATTTTGGAGGTCTATTCCAGCCTTAATAATTCTGTGATTCTGTGACTGGTTGACTATCATGAAAAGAACCTTGCAAGAATGAGTAGCAGTTGTATTGCAATGTCAGTGTTAGCTTTCACAGATTCATATGGAGTCTGAGATCAAGCAATTTCATTAACATTTGGAATTACCATTACTAAATACTGCTCTTTTCTATAGTTTATTGGAAATTTTTCTCTGGCATAATAGCTTCATGGCACATAGGTGAGCTTGACGTATTTTTCCGCAGCTATGGAAATTGAACAAATTTCATGATCCGTATTGATAGCACACTTCCTACTTCTCTGAAGTGCACTCAGTCACTGAGAAAGTGTTACTCTGAAATACTGACATGTCTTTTGAATGAATGCCAGAAATATGATCAAAAACTTTAACGCCAAGTAACTGTGTTTGGTTATCAGATATGCAAGGATGAGGTAAGCAGATATTTCTGCCATTCCTGCTGGATGAGGAAAAGCCGTTGTAGGAAAAGGGTCATGTGAGCCCTATAGATTTAGGGTCTAGATCTAGCAGAACTCAGTCGTTGTCTTACTTCAATGATAATTTTCCATTCTGCTTCTTTATTCTTGCCTTCTTTTCTTTTCACTTATTCTTGGCTGTGCAGTTCTGCCCTTCTCTCATGCCAGCTTTGGTGACTGTCAGACATTTATAGGAGCCAATTGAGCTCCATAAGCCAGCAGAAAACACCCCTGCTCCTTCTTTTTTTTTTTTTCTTTTGAGCTAGTTTTCTGCCAGACTAATGTTTCAAATTCTCTTACATAGAAGGCCCAACAAATGCCAGAGCTGGTTCAAGGCTGATACAAGTTCAGAGCAGTTGGAGTGGTACAGAGTGGGATCAGTGCCAAAGGGAGATAGTGAGCGTCTGGATATTAGTATCATCTAGTTCTATGATTTTTTTTGAGAATCAAGAATGCGAAACAGTCTCCTTAAGTTCTTCCAGTAGCCCAAGAGTAGCAAAATACCACTAATGGCTGTCAGGAGCTCCATTCCTCTAATGTCAAGGAATAAGTATAAATACTTTAAACCAGGATTTTTGGCTAGTTCTTACTCCTCAGCTCTAGATGCACTGAACTCTTGCCAATGTGGGGTACCAATCAATTTGAGAAATACTTTATAAAATAGAATGTGTTTTCCAGTAACCATCTAAATATCTGATACTACAGCTGAGGCAGTTTCTGTTGAGTTCAGTCCTTAAAATAATGTATAATGTGGCGTGCAATTAAGTCTGTTAACTTTGCTCTAGAAGGTAAGCCTCAGGGGGAAGAGTTGATGATAATGCCTACTATTAAGATATATTGGTAAACAGATGACCCTGAAATTGAAATTCCTCTTCATGATAACAATACTTGTCTATGTTAGAGCATAAAATGACCTCATGTTTTTGACCCAAACAGTCAGTTTTAGGAGACTTATTAGTTCTTCCTGAGAGGGGAATATAATGATAATGGTATCATATTTCTTTCCCATAATACTGATTATTTCAAAGAAAGAAAACTCTGTTGCCCTCAACACAGTTTGAAACAGTGAAAAATAAATTTCCGTTGTCACAGTTCAGAGCATCTTTCCAGCTGGTACTTTATCCAAATTTTTTCCTAGCTGTTTGGTATTTGAATGTTATGGAATTGTTGTTGTTGGGTTTTTTAAATTTTTATTTATTTATTTATTTATTTGTAACAATCTGGTCTGTCTTCTGCGTCTCATGTTTTAAGCGGTCCCAGTGAGCAATCCATTGTTTTCTAGACTTCTTGTCCACAAAGTTATGGTCGGCTGAATTGTCTTCTGCAGACAGAAAGTAATACTGGCAAGAGCCACTATTACCACAGCCTTTCAGATCTGTATCTGAAAAAAACAGTTCATAAGTGCAGTTCACAGTTCACATTTGGCAAGAGTAAGTAGCTGAGCAAAGCCTTGGTCTCAGTCTTCTGATAGCTTAGGCACATATGAATTGGAAGTATCTGATAAGGAATGTAGAGATCCAAACCCTCAGCAGCCTGCCTGAAAGCAGTAAGGGAATGTGAATATAGTTCTGCTGACAGCAGTGAGGTATCTGTCATTTCAAGTTCCCAGTGGAAAGATGACAGTTTCTCAGGTATTTTTAATGCTATGAAAAAAATAGATTTCATGAGGAGGATTTTTTAAAAAATCAGAGTATCATGCAGATTGGGTATTCCTAGCCAGTGATAAAGTTGGATAGTATTCACTATCACAAGGTGGCTGCAATTCCATCACAGCCATCATTCCTGCCTTGCACTTAGTGCTCTTCTCGTGGAGGCTGTTTTCCCCCCTGTTCAGTCTGCTTTATATTTCTTCTTCTTTCTAGGACAGGATTTGACCTGAGTTATTGAAGTGCTGGGGCCTGAGTTGTGGGCCCCAAGTTGGAGTTGACCTGTGAAAGAGTCACAACCTAGCAGAATGTTGTTTTTCCTGTTGGTGTCATGTTCTGGAGGTGGGGACTGGCTCACCTGTGTCTCTGACCACACCCAGGTGGCTGTGGTTGAGATGGTGGGTGAGGCCAGGATTATTGCAATTGGGGACCAATCAGTTGGAGGAGCCTCCTGCTGGGTGTAGTTTCTGTTGGGACTGGTTGCATCTTGCTGAGCTCTCAGTGGTGTCCTTCTGTGTGAAGGGCCACTGAGGGAGCCATCTCTGTCTGTTGTGTCCAGCAGGTGATGCTGGCCACCACAATGGGCAGCAGAGGAGCTGGGCCCACAGGAACTTATGGCAGGACTGTTTGAAAGAAGACTTCTAAGGGGATGTTGCTGGGTTCAGCATTGGCCTGTGTGATCAGGCATCTGGTGGCAGCATAAAATGATTATGGCTGAATCAGCACAACAGTTACATCCATATTTTCCTTTTTTCATGGGCACTAAAAAGGGCCAAACAGAGTGACTGGTAAGTAGGCTTAATGTCACATGAAGAATGGATGTGGATTCTGTGTAATAACAGCACGAAGCTTTCTTGTACTTGTCCTAGTGTAATGATTGTGTCCTGGAAATAACAAGTTGTTCTCTGAAAATCGCTGCAAGTTCTTGCTTATTGCCAACATCCTGTAGGTGGGATGAAAATGTTGAAGAGAACCTTTGTTGACTGTCTTGAGACTTTATAAGTAGGGAAAAGAGGCTGGAATGAATGGAGTAGCTGTGATATTTCAGAATGCCCTTCATCATAAATCTACTCTTGATTGGTTTCCAGTATCCTCCGAATGACATCTGTGGCAGTTTTAGGTAAAGTCCTGTGTAAACTGGTTGGAGCATGCCTTATGAGAATGGTTATCAATGCAGTTCTTTTATCTTTTTTGGCTTGTTGGAACTTTGAGGATCACTGTAATTCTAGGTAGACTCCTTAGAGATCTTAACTACTAAGCTCTTTGAATATCTCTGCTGGACACATGTGAGTGACAGGCTTTTTCACTGCTCTGTAGAACCTGGCCAAATATACATGAAGTCTTTCAAAACGTAGTGAACGGTGACTCCCTAACACATTTGAAGCTCCACCTTGAAGTTTAAGAAACATTAGAGTTTATTAGTGCAACAGCCAGACTAGTACCTTTTTAGGTGGACCTCCCTTCTCATCCTGCAAGCTCTCTCAAATATTTACAAAGTTGTTTAGCTGCATGTAAAAAGGATTCCTGAATACTAAAAACAGAATTCCCCCAAATCCATCTGTCTGTGCATGCATAGAAAAGTTCAGTCAAAATGACAATGTCAATGAAAGTTATGAAAATAAATGAAGACGGGGAATTTTACTGTCCTAGTGCCTCCTGTGACACCTGTGAAGAGATTCATGTTGCAGGAACCAGTAAATATTGGAACTGGTGCATACAGATGGTGGAAGAAACTGCTTTCAATCTGGTCCCTTCTGTCACAACTCCGAGCAAGCTTTGTTATCCTTTTACTGCCAAATAATTTCTTTTGATATACACAAACAAAAAACCCAGGAGCTAAACCCCAAGTACTCTAGAGACTGAATATTGTTCTTTTCCAAATGTGTGCAACCTTCAGATAGTTTCAAGACTACAGCATTTATTACAGACACTTTTTATAACAGATGGCAGACAACTGAGGGAAGATTTTGATCCAGATATTCCTTCCTGTTGGAATAATGCAGTCTTCTCTCCCTTACTTTTGACTGTCATTAAATAAACTTGATAAGATCCAGCTCCCTAACACAGGAGATCCCAAGCGCTGCCTCTTTGCTCAAGCATCACAAGAAGTGGCAGCAAGAGCCGTGGGGATTTTGACAACATTAGCAGCTCTGTATCAGGCCAAGCGTAGGAGACTACCAGAGTCAGCTCCCTTTCCTCCTTCCCTATGTCTAAAAGCAGATTTCTAAACCTTTCTTCTGCCTGATTACCACACTATCCCTGAACTGAAAAGCTCAATCTCATGGCCGTAGACGCGTACTTTGTGCCACAAAACCTGTCATGGCTACTGCCATCCCTTTAACTCTTCTGTCTCTTCTTCTTGGCTTGACTGTGGCATAAATGTTACTCATAGGTGGCTCCAAATGTGCAGAGGCATCACATCTGGGGTGAATCACCTCACACGAACATCAGGCACTGCAGCCAGGAAGCACTTGGAAGTGGTGGTATGCATATGCAGTTTGGGAATCTCTACTGTGTGCAGAACTGGGTGGAAATTATTTTACACCAATGTAAATAAAATTTAACTTAGCCTGTGTAAAATTTCATAGGCAAAGATGAGAAATATTTGTTGCATGCAGGATGAGCGGTGATGGCAACAATAAATATTAAACATATCTAGAGTTGCATCATAGGTGTGTGTTTTAATTGTTTTCTCAGTGCAATATTTCAACACTTAAAGAGCCAGCAAGCCTTTCAGTGGAGCTATAATGAAAAGAAATACTTCTGGAGACCTAGTTGAAATATTTTGCATGCCTTTTTTAATGACTAAAACCAAAGATGAGAGCTGTTTATATACTGGTTTTGTACTGTCCAGCTATATATCACAGATGCAGTTTTATTGTTGATGCTTTTTAAATCAAGTTTTTACTTTTATGTATGAAAATGTGTGTACTTATATGTACCACACATTTTGTCACCTTTGAAAGAGATCCCAATATTGCAGGAAGTTACAGCCTTTGGACTTAGTATTGATGTTCTCAGCAGTACAGGGACCTGGATATTTAACTGATTCTCAACTCATATGAATTTTCTATAAACTGTTGATTTCCTTCATTGTCTGCTTACGAACGAGATTAATCTGCTTTTCAAAACACTTAATACAGGATATCTGCATTTTGAGCAGGTGAACTAGGAAAGGTTTATACGAGGATAAGAAAGGAAATACCTGAATTGCCTCTAGGTGGCACTGAGTCATTATTTTATCTGCAAAGAGAGGCTTTCTTAGTTACAATCTGAGCTTTATTCTGTTTTCAAACCATTTTGGATGCATCTTGAAATCCTAAACACTGTGTTGTGATAGCATATACATGGTTGCAGATCAGTTAGTCCTGGAAATATGGACAAATGTACTATGTGGCTTATGCCCTGTAAATCAGCAGGTCTCTGATGCACGGTTTTGTGCAATCAGAGGATCCACAGCCAGCCCAGCGTGTGCCTGGTGACTGTTGCATGCACACACACACACAGCTGAAGGGCTGTGTAGAACACATATGTTAAGTTTAAACAGTCTGCATGTACAAGGTGGTGGACTGCACATTCACTGTGATCACTAATGTCATTGGTGGATCAACCGTAGGTCTGTCTTTCCCCAGAAACCAATGGCTTCAAACTGTGTTTGTTTTCTTTACGTTTCTGCATCTTTGCATGCTGATGTGGCTGCACACTAGCACAAATTGCTTTCAGGGTGTTCATATAGCTGTTGGGGCTCGGTGCATTGGTGGTATGTGTGATATTCTGCTCACGTCATGAGCAAAGGACCACACTAAATGCTGCTAATAAAGAGATTACAGGCCCTCTATTAAGTCCTTGCTGGCTGACAGTAGTAATGTTGAGGAGACGGAGACTGACTCTGCAATTGTAATTCAGGCTCTGATTTAACAGTGTGTTTATATTGCTTATAGCATGTGCTGGTGTTGATGGCATTTTAGCAGCATAGTCACGTGGGGAATGTTTTTGCTTTTATGAATGTCCTTAATTCCAACCTAGGAAAGTGCTTTTTGTGCATGCACAAAAGAAAGTATATTTTTCAATGCTTTACAAACTGTGGTATATATCGCCAGCTCTGGTACCGTGGATGAAGAGCAAGAAGCACAATTTTATGAGCTGTGTGGGTTTCACGATGTTCACCAGAAAGAAGTTTTAAAAAAATTTTTTGTCATGAGCAAAGCACATGTCCTTCAGAATATAATCAGTATCCTGTTCTGGATAACAATGCAAATGAGGTGGTTTTTTGTTTGTTTGGGTTGTATTTTTTTTGTTTATTTGTTGTTTTTTTTTTTTTTTTTTAAACATGTGACACATTTAATTCTATATTCTGGATGGCTAAGGCTAACAAATAACCCTAACAGCTCATCAGTAAAAAGGATAGTGCTAGAGTCATAATAGGTCTCCATAGCCTGAGCATTGAATGTGTCAGTAGAAATGTTTTGTTGATTGTGCCAAACAAAGTAAAATGTGGAATGAGTAAACAATTTTAAAGTGACTGAGAAACAAATTATATATTTGGTAGAGGTTTCCAATGCAATATATTTTGGCATTAAAATTTAAAATTACTCTGAATACATCTCCTTTAGAAAACATTGTTGTGATGAAAGACTTAGCAGCTTGATGGATGTGAATGAATAAGTCTCATAAATTGAGATGCTGCAACTGGGATTGCTGCATTAATAGGAATGAGATTATCATAGTGTTAAATCATAGAGCTATACATTTAAAAGTACGTACTGGGAATAAACGCATATTGTATCATATGTCTTTGTCTTCTGCTCTCAGCCCAGCACTATCACACTACATCATAAATATGAGTATTGGTAGATTCTGACAGCCTCACACAAGAAGCAGCATTCGAAGGCAGGTTTAACAGGTGATTAGCTAATTGCCATTACTCCAATGAATCACCATGATTCTTGCTCATGGTAGTAATGGAAAGAAATAGGAGCTGGTACAGAATTTTGTTACTAAAGAAGATGTGCAAAATATTACTAATGAAAGGTTTTTGATAGAAGCCAATGTTTCACTGAAACTTCACTTTGAAAGGAATTTTACCAATCTTTAAGTTAATTAACATTTTCAAGACATACTCTAATTTCATATCACACTCTGATTTCATAAGGTTCTCTCTGGCTAGACAGAATTTTCCTAAGACTGAGCAAACATTATTAAAGATGTATCCCAAATGCTGCTTTCCCTAAACACAAAATTTGTGAAGTAAGCCCTCTGGAATTAACAACAGAAACAAATACAGCTGTCTCCTTTACCCTTGTCTCACACACTTATGCAGCTACTGATAGAATGTCACTTTGCTACATGTACAAAGACAGCAGCTTCAGAAAAGCTCAGATAGTAAACCAGGTTCCATTATAAACCTAGTGTGATTTGAAGATGTTCCACATTTTGCTATGAAGGGCATTGCACTGAGACAGATAAGATTCTATAATCAAATTCTGAAGTTCTTAAAGAAATTTCTGTAAAACCTGCTTGTTTTGGTTAGTATGAGATCATTTTGCACCACTCTGAATAGGTTATATTTCTGACTCAAAGTATGAGGTATAATGCTGATTTGCTGTGTGTGACATTTTGAGAGGAGGATGACAGTGGCTTTGTGAATCTCCCAGGGCAGATCTGTGCACACTGTCAGCTGAGGCTCCTGTGAGAGACAGACTCCTGAAAATCTCCCTACATGGAGCTCAGTTGCAGGCTGAAGTCAGTTACCCTATGGAAATACATCTAACAAGAGTCTAATATCACCTAAAACTGTTCATTCTCTCACACTCATGGATGTTTTCTTAACAGGACTTTATCCTAAAGTTGGCCATGTCTGGGCCAAACCTATTCAATAGCATGTGAGCTTGGACCTTCTTAACATGGGCCCTCAACTAAATAAGAGGTAACAATTTAGCAAGTGTTATATGAATATATATATATGCTTCTTTAAGGATAGGTGAACTAATTTAAAAGAAGAACAGAATCCCCTGCATATTGATGCTGAGGCTTGTGAGAAGGATTTAAATGAGAACCTTCTCAGAAATCCCTTTCTACTCAATGGGGTTGCCAACCAAAGTTGATGAAAAGTTTGTCAATGCTGCTTTAATTTCAGTATGCACTCATCTCCTTAGTTGTTTTGTTCTTTCCTTCTATGCACTTGTATACACACAAACAAGTAGATAGTAGTGAAAAACTAACATATTGGAGTGCTGGTTAAAAAGTTTTTAATTATATGTATTGTCTAAAAATTACACAGTTTCAAGGATATGGGTTAATTCTGATGACATTTGAGTATTTCTGAGATTTTGCAGTTCTTTTTTATTTTTGACCAGACTAAAAGAAAGTCAAGGGGAGGAAGAGAAATACTAAATAAAACCAAAACGGCATTTTTCTGTTTGGACTATTGGACCATGGGACATATTGCAATAATATTTGAGAGGTTTTTGTTTTGTTGCATTAAACAACAAAAATGTATTTCAAAGCTTAAGCTGACCTGTAATGCAATTGTCTAATTAAAACTAGCTTTAGCATTTTTTACTTAAATTTGAGTCTGCATTTTGACACTATTCCCTTCAATGTCAGTAATTGAGTGCTTAATGCTTGCATCAGGGGTACTTTTGTTTTTTCTTCTCTGAGAATTCAGCAAAACTGGCGACAGATGGTCAATAGTTTCCTACCTTGATGAACATTCAGTGATGAACCACTCAAGTGGTACTACTGGAAGTCTATGTTTCTGACCCTTCATCTCTTCATTGCTTGTTGCTCGTTATGTATTTTCAAAACCTAGATGCATGAGCAAAATCAACTGCTTTGTGTTACTTCTCTTTTTCTTTTGTACTTCCCCAACTGCCAAATGTGAATGTTCTGGATTTTTTTTTTTAATAAAATAAAGAAGATAGTTCTGAATTAGGTAAGTTTAAAAGCGTTTTGGGTTTTGAGGATGAGCAATGCAGCATCAGCTTTGTATTTTTCTAGACTAAACATATTCTTATTTTCTTTCTCGCTAGAAAGAGCCTGCATACAACTTTCCTTGAAGGAGTGTTCATTCTTCCAAATTAACCCAAGTGGAGAATATCATACGAGACCAGATGAAGTTGTAAGATTTTGACACCTATTTAAATCAGGATCTCAGGTATGGCATCAAATCCTAATGTGTAGCCTAATTTAAATATTTTTATAAGAAAAGTCTTTCTATCTTTTTTCTATTTATTATATACTGAATACATTACTGGTGAAATAGCATAATTACATATGTAATCCTCCACTTTTCTTATCAAGATGATAAGAAAAAAGATATTTCATAGTATGTGATAAGCCAATAATGATAGCATTCCCAAGTTGATTCACCTTTTTTATATCTGTGAGCTTACTGGTGGCCATTAAATACAGCATACCCAGGCAATCAACAGACTTGCAGCTGGTTATTGCCTTGCTGTATGTATCCTGCTTTGTATTACAGCTGAGACACAAATGGGTTCCTCTGGATTTGTGAAAGTGAACAGCTTTACCACGTAAACCAAATCTGTTTTCTTACCAGTAGCTAACAAAGGAGCAGCTCTGCAAAGATTGTCTCAAGTGAATGTTGCATTTTGATTTCACTATTTGAATTGCTCAGCATTGTTCCTTCAGAAGTATCTGTGCATATTAACTTTGTGTCTGCCACCCTGGACATCTGACTATGCTACAGCTGGTTATTTGTAAGGAAATTCTCCAATGAATAAATTAATAGAAACTTTATTATTATGTAAAGGAAAATACCACCCATCATTCAACATTTATATTCTGCTGTCAGTCTTGAAATTGCCATTCTAAAATCAGGATGCAAGTCTAGGTAAGGGTATGAGGTGAGAGTCAGGTTAATTAGCAATACTTTCCTTCCATAGTTACAAAGCATCCAGCTGACAATGTGGGTATGTAAAAAGGAAAAGCTCTTGAATCCACCCATTGTAAATTGATATTAAAACATTTAATTGTTTTCTATCAGTGATATTTTTGCTACTGGTTGATCTGTGATAAAGGGGCATGTAGGATTTCGGCCTATAACCTCATGGTGGCGTGGTTTATAAGTCTTTCAAGCTTTATTTAAACTATGTCATATCTCACATTTAATTGAAATACATTTAAAATTGTGTGTGTTCATGCTTTTCAAGTACGTCTACTATCATAGAGGTTGAGAAGCAGGATAAATTAGCCTTTACTGAGCACAGTGCTGACAAGCTAGACTGATCATTTAAAAATTCGTTCAGGCATTTCTATATTGCAGGGAAATTGCCAACGCTTACTGAGAAGGAATTAAAGCCTCTCTTTCCTCCTTTCTTCTCCTCCTTTTTATTGGCAACAGCTGCTTCAGTAGCTCTAACTCAGTCTTATGACTGTGCAGTTCAGCTCCTGCTTCCCCTCTGCCTTCAGCTGACTTTGGGCTGTCTCAGTCCTGGATATTCCCGTGTTCTCATTTTGCGCTCTACACTTCCTTTATTTTTTCTGTATACATTGCCTAGTGGATGAGACAAATGCAATCTCAAGTTATCTGCATAAGTTAGGTATTCCTCACTAGTACTGGGATTTCCAGAGTAGATCCAAGTGTTGCATGTCCAGCTTTCACTGGCCTTTGTACCTGCACTCCAATACATACAGCCTCCTTTGAATATGCCACTGTGAATTTGTACGCTCACCTAGTGTACTGTATTCAACAAATCCCTGAAGGACTGTTTCTTGCTGACAAAGGGTGCAGCCAATATCAGACTTCTCCAGTGGTGAAGGTGCTCCCATTTGAACACCTTCCTGCCTACCTCAGTGGTCCCTTAGTTGCGCTGCTGTGATTCTCTGTGGAGTCATGCTCCAGAGCAAACTGATTTAGACAACAACCACCAACCCACACCATTAAGTTGTGTCACTGCAAAATGGCAGATGCATGACTTGGGCCTGGAGAGAGCGGCTGTTTTTTTGAAATTGCTTAGGTGTTAGAGAAATTACAACATAGGACCATATCCTAAGTTGTTTCTAAGCATAAAAAAACTGCCTGTGATTGCTGTAGAGGAAAGCGCTAGGAATGAGTTAAATTCTCTCTCTACCCCAGTATGTAAAGGTAATATGTTATTTCAGAAGAAACTTGAGGACTTTTTATTTGAGTTATGCCAGAGCATCCTAGCCTGACTGGTGTTTTTATTAATATATTTCTGATGTTGGGGAATAAAATTAGATTACCTAAGATTTTTCTGTTTGCCAGATCTGTTTAGAATGATGATAACACAGACTTTATGCAAGAAACATTGTGATGATGACATAATATATGTCTGAAATGATGTAGTGTTTTCACAAATCACAAGGCGAAGGGATAGCTTATCTCCAGATTTTAGCACTTGTTACCACAGTATGAATTATATTGTATAATCTTTACTTCCATTCTGAAAATTATTCACAGCCACATATATTCAATTTAGGGGAAAAACACATAAAGTAAATTAGGTTAAAAGAACTCCCCACTCTGCATTTTGTAATGCTGATTTAATAGAAAGCAGCCCAAAAAGAATAAAATAACGATAGGGCATAAATGTTAACATTATGTATAAATAAATGTCAGGCATAAGTTTTCTTCTAAATTTGCCTTAAGAACTGAGTTAGGATGGATGTCCCTTGTGACTATAAATACAATATATCTGACAAAGGTCTGGCAAACAAGAAGTTTATCAGAAAGCAGATGATAGGAAATCATGTAAAATTCAACACACATCTCTCTTGAGTAATCTCCCCACCTTCTCCCCCTGCATCCCCCTAGGCTTGGTGCAGCTGAGATTGATTGTAATGATGAACATCTTAGGTTCCCCTGGAGGCAGAGGGCTGGGAACAGAAGAAAGGCTACATCTGGGAAGTTTCTGAGGAGCATGGAGAAAGCTCAGTAAATAAACTCAGGGGAAAAGAAAGACCAGATGGTGCATGAGGTAAATCACAGGACCTATGATAAACCTAACTATCAGATTCAGAAATTGAAGATTTCTCTGTTCAAGTAAAGGTTTCATATTTTTTATCATAATAAGATACATGAAGAATTTAGAGGTTACTGTTACTTGGTACAAGCCAGACAAGTCTCATAGACATTAATTTTCCCTCTTTCCTTAA
>JAVSBS010027184.1:5410-16990 GCA_033124195.1 Coracias cyanogaster | reverse complement strand
CCCTTTCGTTTTTTTGCTCTGCTAAGGAGGGGAAGGAAAGGGGGGGTGATAGAGAGGCTTGGTGGGCACCTGGCGCTAAGCCAAGGTTAACCCACCACAACCATCTTTTCCTTTTCTGTCAAATATGTTCTCGTATGCCGCCATAGGCTTTGATTCATCCACTACAATGTTAAACACTTAACCTAAGCACCCTGCTTGCCATTGGTTACTGCTAAAATCAACAGAGGGTGGTAGCACTTCCAGAAGACAACTCAGTTAATTGAAGATGTGGACTGGAGTGGCTGTTTTATCTTCATTTTAAAGAGGGAGCCCACACTAACTTGCTTCCACATCTGAAATGTTTTTAATTCTAGACCTCATGTCTCAGTGCTTTGCAGGAAAAAGAGGCTAATGTGGTATTTCTTCTTCACAAACAAAGTGAAGCAAATTCTTTAAAAGTTGTGGAGGCATACATGCATCTAAGATTGACAGGGCTATTTTCTTCAATTTTAAATCAAGTGCTATAAGTATATGCTTTCTAACTGTAAAGGATTTTGTGAAGATTAGTGCTTGTAGGTGATATTTGAAGATGTAAAACACGGAATAAATGATAATTTCTATTATGTTATTTTTGTTACTTTTGTTTTCTGGAAAAAAAGGAAGAATTTGCTGTACTCTGAACCAGATGAAATCATACAAGAGAGGGCACCGGTACAGTGATTGTGCTTTGTGATGAAGAAAGTGCCAAATGCTTCAGTGCTCCTAGGTGTACGTGAGTCACACTTCTGTTCATCTCATTTTGAAGTTAAATGCTCTGGAAATTCAGTATATGAGCAATGCTAGATAGTCAGGAAGATACTGCTAGAAGAAAGTAAGTTGCTTGAAATTAATTATTTGGGAAGTGCTTTGCAAAGCAGAAATATGAAGGACGTAAAATTTTCAGCTGGCTCATTGAAATGTGAGCAAGTTCTATTCATCAGTGAATTAGCGATTAATGTCCCATTTTATTTTCATGTAATGTACAATATCTGAAAACTAATGTACACCTATCTCCAAGATCTTCAGCCTTCAAGTGGTTCATCTGTGAAGGTGTAGTTTTGTTACTCATTTATTATGAATTTCATCTGGTTTTGTTTGTCTTTTCTTTGAACATTGATTCCGTTGTTTTGATGTGTCTGGTATTCTGAAAGTTGTGTGTTTTCCAACTAAACTTAGACCTGAATCCTACAGATTTGCCTTCTCTAATCAATGATTTTCCTGCAAATTAATTTGTACAAAATAATTTTCAGTCTTCAGTTAATTTGTTACTTCTGTTGTTTTTCCAGTTGTCTGAGGTCAAGGCTAAAAGTGTAAGAGCACAAGGGAAGGTTCTTCTAATAGCACTGCACCATCTAATAGCATTGAAGTGCCTGAATATTTGGACAAACCTAATGTGTTGTTTTAGAGAGACCTGAGTCACCTGTCTCCCTTAGTGATTTCAGGCACTGAATAGCAAAACACAAACCAATCCACACATTACCTCACTGTTCTCATGATATAGGCACCAAGTCCCATTTTAAAAAGTGGTTTGACCCCAGAGTAATTGGCATTTATTATACTACAAATGCCTACATAACTTCTACAGTACAATGTGTATTAAATTGACATACATTACAGTACATACATAGGTTTTGTGGACACTTTCTTCTGAAAGGAGACTCAAGTATGTTAGCAGGGATGAAGCTGTGATGTGCTACCAAGGGAATTTTGGTATGGATGTTAAAGAGGCCCGTGGGGTGACTGTGTGGATTTATCTCCCACTATTGGAACTCACGGTCACTGTGAGATAAACATTGAATAAATTGGGCTCTGTCAAAACTATAGTGTTTCTAGGCATTAAGCAAAACTCCTAGGGCTAAGCAAGCAACCAAAGGGGGGTACTCAGCACTGCAGTTTTGAATTTGAACACTTTGAATTTTGCCTTTGCTCCAGATCATTTTGTACCTCAAGCTGCACTTGGGTACTAGGGCAAGTAGAAAAGACCAGCTCTTCTGTATGTGTAACTGGCACCAGGAAGGACAGCACAAGTTGAGGTAACACACAGTTTGGGTGTGCAAGTAGTCAGCACTGCTTAAGCCATTACCCCCAAAGCGTGGCTGTAGAGATGCCATGCTGCAAGGGGTCATGATGCTGTGCTGTGTCCAGCTCTGCCTTCAGGACACTATGGCCCATTTGCCGTAAATAGTGCCCTTTGTGGTAAATTTTTCAGTGCAGTGCGGAGCAGTTATCTTCAGGAGAAATTATTTTACTCTGAGTCAAAGTCAATTTCAGTGTTAGTGGCTACAGGGAAAATTGTGTGTTCGATCAATAACCTTCCTGTCTCCTTATTTCCATACTGACAATGATTCCTTGTGTACCCAGATTCTCTCTGTTTCTTAATTAAGAAGCAGTGAAATGAAAACCAGCATTGACTTCTCAGAATACTGCAAGGGCTAGATCCCCCTGGGTTTCCATCCCTCTTGCAACTGAACACTTCAGCCTTCAAAAATTTGTTTTGGCTTCTGAAGTAGGGATGTCATATCATTTTACAGTAGTGCATGTTTCTTCCCACTTGCAGCAATGTGGAAATCACCACAGGGACCAAGATTGTTCAAGTGTTCAGCAAGAAAAGCTATATCCCGTTCATAAATCTCTAAATCAAATCTGAAATAAAAGTCATGCAGCAAACCAGAAAATGAATTTTATTTTAAATCGAAACAGGGATCAGCCGATATAGCCTGGGATTTGGAAATGATTAAGTGTAAGATTCAGTTAATAAGTTTCACCTCACAAGAAAATATAAAGCAAACATTTTTATTCCTGACCTATAGATCTTTACTGTGTTCAGAATAATAAAATGACTGATCCAATCCCATATTGATGTAGAAGATCTTGGAGCGTTTTTACTGAGACATGAGTCAATAATAGATTTTGCTGTTTGGGCTTTTCTTTTCTGGTTAAATTATGTTTTAGCTTCAGCTCCTCTCCCCCTGAATTGTAAGTCCTACTGGTTGCTGTTGAAAGGTGTTGAAGGCTGTGTTACATCTTGTCTTTGCTTACATTAACGGGAATCTTAGTGTAAATTGAGATTGCAATCCTGAAAGTCCAAGAATGCTCACTTTATTTCTTGTCCTGTAGAGCCATGTTCCATGGAGAAATTGAGATTCAGGCGAAACGTGATGATTAAAGCATGTAAATCCGATGTCCTAAGTGGCTAAAATTAGAAAACTAAATTAATGGTGTGTCTAATTGATTCAATGTGTGCTTGCAGTTTTCAGCTTTAAATCCTAGAAAGATTTTCAAAGCCTGCTTAATCCTGTCTTATAGGGCCTCCTCCATACAACAACTGTTAACCTGACTCCCTTCATTAATTTTGCCTTTCTGTACTTGTTTTGGGGGTTTGGATCATGCTTTCCTCTACAGCAGCTACGATGACTCCTTATAGATCTTACTTCTCAAAATTTAAAAGTCACATTGCTGATCATGGTGCTTTATCTTGACTAATGGCACAGATGATTGTCACATTGGGCTCCTGTTTCTCTTTATTACTTTGTTGGACTAAGGAAACAACAGGTATTGTGATTTAGCACAGCCTGTGTGGTATATGGAGGTGGTAGGAAAGCTGTCAGAACACTAACATATAACCCTAAAATAACCGTATACTTACTATGCGTAAATTGTGCATCAGCATAAAATCCAGTGGGCAATTTAGATCTGGAAAAATACATGATAGAAAGGGGCTTTTGCCATCTCCAGGAGCCTATGCTCATACTTTTTATGTGATACATTGTCTTTTTAACTCCATAGAGGAAGCTGGTAGAGTGGAGCATGCCTCTCTGTCTGCTCCCACCACATGGAAGGAGGGTAGAGTTTTAGCTCCTGTTTTACCTAGGTGCTTGGTGAGCAAAATTGTCCTTGCTTTGGCATTTTCCTGTGAATTGGAGCAAGGTATGCTACTCTTGATTTGGTATTATTTCCATTAAGCTTTGTCAGATTTAAGATGGAATCACTGGAGCAGTGATCTCTGACTCTGAAGAAAACCTGTTCAAATCAGAGATCTCCCTGAGAGCTTGATACATAGATTGGCAGATCTGTCAAAACTGGCTTTAATTCATCACCAGTCTTCCTAAAATTCACTTGTGTATTTTTTACCTTTCATTGACCTGTTATAAGTGCATCTTCACTGGACAATTCTTCCAGAATCTAAAATTAAGTAAATAATGATTTCAATCTTCCAGAGCCCCAACCTGGCATTGTGGTAATGTAGTAGAGTGGAAACTTCTGCTAGTATTTGTGAGATCTAATGCTTTGTCTAGCTGTGTTGAAATCATTCACTTAAAACATCAATCCTAGTTTTTTCCAAAATAAAGAGCTAATGTAAAGTAGTACTGTACGTGGGAAAAGGAAACTAAACAGAGATACTTGTTGTAGCTTAATTTGAAAAGTAATAATACTAAAACATGCTGCTGCATCAATTCCATAGTTGAGAGGCTTAAGCATCTGGAAATCAAGATGTGCTAGTGCTAAGCTTTTTTAATGGGACTGGGATGCCAGTGCTGAGAGGATGTGAAAAAGTATGTTTAGCTTCATGATGAGCGAAAAATTTATTATTAGTTAATGCTTGGGAAGATAACGGTATAATAATGGCTTTCAAAGATCAAAGGGCATAAATCTTCCCGGTTTCAATTCACATAAAATTTATGCACACACTGAACTTTATCTGGGGAAGTAATACCATGAAACTTGGTACTGAGATTGGATAGGGAATTCTGAAAGTAATTCTGGAGATAATATTTCAAGATAAACTACTGTTTGGATTAAAAAGACATATTGTCATTATGTTAACCTCTGTTTGCAGTGCCCTTCATCAAATTATCAAATTATTAATTTAGCTGCAGGAATTTTCTGTTTCATCTATACCCAGACATCTCAGGAAGAACTCTACTGAAATTGGATTGAAAATCCAATCTGGATTGTCCAAAATCAGTGTTGACTCTACACTCTGAGGGGCAGGTTGCAGTAGAGGACCTCCTGAAATCCTTTGCAACCTGAATTATTCTGCGATTTTGTGTTATACTGATGAGAGACCAGAGCAGGGTTCAAGTTACAGGGGCTATATTTGAAGTTTCAGGTACACTTGAAATGTAGGCCACTGCCACAATACAGAAAGAAGTATAGTTGTACCTTTTAACATTAACCAACTTGAATGAAAATCTGCTTTTCTAAGAAAGAAAAAGAGGAGAAACAGGTGGGAGTGAGTGAGGAAGGGAAAAATACATTGGTGAGATGCTTTTTTCCATTGAATTGTGTGGTCCTGAAAATGTAGTAATAAATGTTCAGGGACTTTATTTTAGGAAGAATTAGGTACTAGCAGGTGTTTTGTAGGGAACAAGTTTACACTTGCCTGGAGAATGGCAGCAGGGCAGTCAGCAGTGAGGGGTTCCAGGGTGTTTCAGCAGTGAGGGGCTCCAGGGTGTTGCATCAGTGATTCTGCACACCACAGCCCACACCAGCGCTGCTGAAATGTGTTTCCATGCTTAGGAATTAGGCTGCTCACTCTAGGATGCAGGTAAGTTTAAGCTGTAGTTTCACCTCTCATTCTTTTTTTTTTTTTTTCTTTGTTTGCTCTTGGATAGCATTGCCATCTCTTTTTCAAAAGTAATTCCAATATTTTCTTTGTTCAGCCTGACTGACTCAATCCTTGGTTGTAGTCATCAGCACCTGTGTTTTGTGCACTGACATGAATGACCTTTTCTACCTACTCAGGACAAATCTTTCTTTTCCTTAGCAGAGACAGGCACTTTCTTCATCAACAGTGAACATGTCAATTTAAAGCTAAGTGGGAAAACTGAACTCTGGCATACTCTTTCCAGCAGGCAGCCTTAATTTATATGCCAGCAAGTCACATGGATTTACAACACAGTTTTATTCAGAACAAAAATGAATAGTTGTCATAGTTACCAAAAAATCACAAGATAATATACAAAACTGGGAAATAAAAAACGTTATCATTAAAGGACACATTTGCCACTGAATAAGAACAGCCCTTTCCTTTCAATAATGTTTTAACCAACAGAGTAGTGACGTCACGCTGGCTGCTATTATATGCAATGCTAAACCTGACAGAATTTTGAACAGAGTATTGAACACTTTGTGAAGTAACTTCATAAACATATAGCTAGTACATTTGCAAATATGCCTCAGATGTACCCCTGGAATCTTTCTAGAACCTGGTGTCTTTACTCTTTTTTTTACAAGAAAATATTTTCTTTCCTCAGGGAAACATATCTGGTTTACGCTACTTAATTTTAAAGCATGAAAATGAAAGGTTTTCAAAATTCTCATACACCTTTTGGCTTTTCAGCCTATCTTGATACACTGATAAATGGCTTGACTTTGCTGAGAGGGGCATTGCTGCTGAAATCAGTGAATCCTGAATATACAAAAACATTGCAATCTAGTTAAAGCATTGGCATGCTTCTGCTAGCTTATGTTGGTAGGAATGAGATGTCTATACGTGGCCATCTACGCCAATATGGGTTCTTGCTGTAGAGCATGTGACTTGGATTTGAGTGGGTAAGACTCAAATCCACTCAGACTCAGAGAGTTTGCTGCAGTGTTTTCAAGACTGGGTAATTCACTGGAGGAAATGGAAGATGTTGACAAAGGTGCACAGAGGTTTAAGAATACAAGAAATTTCATAGACTGTAGAGAAGAAGTATGCTGCCTACATGTGTCCAAATATACAACTAGCTTTGTGAAAGGTCAGGCTAAATAAACACAATTTAATATCGCTTAACTCCTCCTTTTCCTGGAGCTTATCTTTGCATTCCAGAGATCTAGTCTCCGTTAGGAAATGGCAGGACCAAATTCACCTTTATGTATTTATTTAATATAAATATGTAACTGGCCAGTCGTTTTTCCTGCTTTGATACAACTGCCCTTTTCCAGAGCAGTCAAGTCTTTCTCTAGAATTAAGTTGGATGGATATCCTTGATAAGGTTGCCAAAGGTTAGTATCTTTTTGAGAGACATCATTACAAAACAGAGATCAAGACTCTAGGTTAAAACAGAATTACTAATGCATATTGCTATATCAAGAAAAACAAAGTAGAGTGTAGAAGTATACCTTTCTGGGTCAATGTAGTAGCACAGAATTGTTGCTTTGAAAACTCTAATTAAATCTAATTAATGATGGTGGATACTTATTTCACCTGGAATTACTAAAGTCCAACACACAGTAAATAAGATATGTACTTAT
Organism: Coracias cyanogaster; assembly: GCA_033124195.1. Lineage (NCBI taxonomy): Eukaryota > Metazoa > Chordata > Aves > Coraciiformes > Coraciidae > Coracias > Coracias cyanogaster. The sequence goes on along the minus strand of JAVSBS010027184.1, from coordinate 9,733 downwards.
TAAAATTCTATAAGATGGATGAAAATTCCTTAGAAATCTAGAAGCCACTTAAAAATAATGCTCAATACAAATTTACATAAAATCTTCAAAACACGAACTCTCAAAAAGTAAGTCAGTAGCAGCTGGTTTTGTTTCCTATATAAATATTATTGAAGCTGCTTCATTATTTGAAAAGGTGTCTAGGCTATTTGTGACACATAATTATGCTGTTGGATATGATCTCAATTACAGTAGAAGAAAATCTAGGAAAATCAGAGGATTATTGTCAAGACTCACTCAGGACTTTATATTCCGTGGATGTTTCTTTATAATGTAAGTATTGATATTTATACTCCAAAAAACTTTATCTTCTGTGACAATTAAGGTAATAAACATTTTCCTCATAGTGTGAAAAATAATTTGCACCAAAACCTCCTCAACTGTCAAAGTATGAATTGCATTTATAAGATATTTGAAGCACTTTTGGTGCATGCCAAGCATGCATGAGCTGCCAACAACAACAACAAATTTCCATCCTCAGTATGCATCACAGCTTTATTTGCTAGTATTGTATATATTTCTGAGGCACATGCAAGGATCCAGGATGTGCAGTCTAATCTTTTTGTAAATATGGTAGCAACATCTGAAGCTGTTTGGGCCAGGCCAGAGGAAATACTTAGTAACAAAGGATTGTGTTATTGAATAAAGCCTAGTAGAATAGACCACTTTTAACTATTCTTCTTGGACCTTCTTGGCAAATCTGATGACTTCTACGTTGAAAGTTGCTCCATGCAAGTATTCCTCTGTAAGCAACTAGATTTGAGATGGTATCTTTCCTTACTGGGTTTTTACTGCTTCTCTGTTGGTTCTATTGTAACATCCCAAAGGAATTATCAGGAATTACAGTGTACTCTACAGATGTAACATTGTAAAGACAATGGCAGCTCTGAAGAAATGCCATCTTCATTCCTGCAGATGTTGCCAGCAAAAAGGTTAGTAGTGTCAGGGTCTTCCAAGTACTGTAAGCAAATATTCTTAAACTGTTCCCTCTATGCATATGCAACTTCTGTTTCACAGAAATTATGTAGCGAAACTGCAGACCCAGCTTTCTTCGCTCCCTCTCCAGGTTCTTTTCCTGTGACTCAATAGGAGGAAAGACTAGACAGATGTATGAAAATTTTTCTCTAGGCAGAAATGAAGAAAAAGCTTAGGGATGCTCCTTATAGTGATCACCTGAGATGATGACTATAACTACAAAGAGGGTGCGATTCTTATTTTACAGAACTGGTCGGGAAGATTATTTCATATAGCGTGGTTTATCACAAACCCTGGTATTTATTATCATTACTATCACTGGCAAGGTCTCTGTAAATGGTTGTGCCTGACAACCATGAAATAGGATAAATAGGAATAAAATAAATACAAATATAAATAAGATAAATAGGAAAAAGTAAATATCATAATCTCTGGCATCTTAAATAAAAAATATTATTCAGAAAGCCAAAGAGGAATAAGAAAATCTAGCTAAAGGAAAAAAAAAAACTAGTAAAACATATTTATTCCAGCATATTTGAAAAAGAAGTCTGGTAGGCTTTTACAGGGCCTGTACTGTGACAGCTAGATTGCAAAAGGAACACTCAGAGAGCAGGAGACCATTTCAGGGAAGCTAAATCAATTTTATGCATTGATGTTCATTGTGGAAGAGATGAAGAGGTTTGCACCCTGTAAGGCTCAAACACAGGAGCAGGGGGCTCAGCATGGGATCTGTTTGAAAACACACTGACTGCAGAAGTAGTTGTGGTACAACTACATGAAAAGAACCCCCACAAAATCATCAGGATTAGATAAAACTCACATGCAAGTTCAAAGACAGCTTAAGCATGAAGTACCTAGCATGCAGCCTTGGGAACAGCCCTGGTATCCAGAGACAGGAGAATAGTGACTCTAACATCGAAAAAAAAAAAAAATCCAGCAATGTACTGAAGTTTCCAGAAGGCAAACCCACTCCAAGAGCTTTTAAGACATTGGTGGGCTGAGAGGAAAGATTGTAGCATAGATTAATAGTTTGCTGAAAGATACATAGATGAATGCCTTCTTAGAGACAAACAGTGAGAAAGTGTGCAGATGATACCGTGTTATTAAAGGTAGCAAGGCAGGCAGTGGCAGGCAGTGTAGACTCATAGAAGGATTTTAGAAGACCCAGGTAACAATGAAATGGTAAGCAAAATTTAATATAGTTAAATGTAAAGTGACCCCCAGGGAAAAACATTCTGACCTTTGCATTAACATGATGGGCTCTGAACCAGCCATCTCCCAGTGCTTTCTGCTGCAATTATCTCAGGTTTTGGCAGAGTTAAGTGGGATCCGTACATGTTTGTAATGGAGAATGGAAATGAAATCACTTTCTATATGTGCATTTCAGGAGAAAGAGATCCTTTTCTCAAAGTCAGTACACAGTCATTTCTGAATGAGAATGGAAGGTCTTGAATAGTACCGTAACCTGTTCCATTAACTAAATAGCATTGCAGTTTCCATTTTTAGATCACTTCACAGTGTGCAGCAAAGGAGCAATTTCATTGCCTTCCCAATACAATCTGGCCTTGACTGTGTATATGGGCTTTTTAATTAGTTTCCCCCCCCCACGCACACATATTTACACAGGGAAATTTATTCAAGAAAATGTTTTTTTGGGCACATATCCAAGTTTTATGAGTAAAATAACATTGGATGTGAAAGAAAGCAGAAACATTTCAAATGATTATGTCACCCAGACAGGGAAAGAAAACAATGTGATGCAAAAAAGCAAATGATTGAGTATTCATGAGAACAAAACCTGTTTAAACCAAAGTTGTTACACTTATAAGCATTTATAAGCAATCCACAGGTTGAAATTTGTGCACTGTACATATTTGATAAAAAAAATGGAAATTGTAAACAATGAAGTAAGTCTGTCAAACAGCAAACAATCTAACAGTAGCAAAAAGTACAACATTTAGCAGCTTGTTGGTTTTTTTTTTTTTTTCCCTGAAATTGTTTTTGCTGCTTTAATATATCATGGGGCTAGAATATCACCTGCAACAGAGCCTTGTTTAATGGAAATGGGATCTGGTTCTGGAATCCAAATTTCTGATGCTCCTAGGAGTTGATGGTGTTGGCAGGTAGAGGTATCACTGATTATTGTAGCACAGAGTAGTCCTACCTCATGGCTGATACCAAAGGCTGGGAATATGCACAACTCATTTGGAGACACAGTCCAGCACAGTCAACACTTCAGATGAATTACTTGCTTGGCACTGCAGTTATATCTGAGTGAATTTTGTTGCTTATCCAGCAAATGACTAAGGAATCCTGCCTGTTTTCTACAGCAAAAAACCATGATGTAGAAAGGAAACCAATATAGATTGGTATGTGGTTGTCCAAGCTCATGTAGCAGAATCAAGACTAGAACAGAAATTGTCTGCTTAATTTGTGAGTATAGTCTTCTGTCTAGGTCTTAGCCTCTTGTAAGCAGCTTACACTTTTTCATATGCTTTAGGAGCTTGCACAATTGGTCATAAACCTTCACATTTCCAGCATATTAACTATGTGCCTGTCGCATCAATACATTACAACACTACCTACAAAATAATGACAAATTTGTAATGGGGATAATAATAATAATACCAGAAAATGGTAGCAATAGGAAGATGGATATAATGACAGAAAATAGCAGATACTTAAAAGAAATTGGACATTCTTCTTATTCTGAGTCCTTTGACTGGAAACATAACTATAATTTTATGTCACCTTAGCCTTGCGTGGGAAACTTAAAATCTTTAACATAGGTGCACTAGCCACATGCTGCTTTAAACTGTCCTCCTTACAAATAAAATAACATCTACTCAGTCAGGGAACAGAGATGACACAATGTAGCTGGGAGCCCAAAGTAAGGGAAGGCAAAGGCTTAGAATGGTTACCGGCTTAAGCCCAAACCATACTTGAAAAAAGTTGTTGAAATACAAATACATGTGAACATAAAAGGTGGGGTTTTTTAAACAATATTTTGAGAATACAAGAGACAAATTTGTCAAATCATATATTATCTCAAGACATATTACATCCAGCTCTATATGCAAGCATGTAATATTGTTCTGAGGTGGTTGGATAGTATTATGATCATTAGCTGGCAAGCCACTACAGCCACCTAAGCATGGAGTTTCTTAGATAAAGAGCATCGTGTACTCAAAATGTGCATATAGTGATTTCAGTCACAATAATATATTCCAAACCTAGTGACTATATAAGATTATCTTTGATCGTAAGAACTAGCTGTAGATGCCAAACTTACATCACACGAATCATTGC
>JAVSBS010027181.1:0-18556 GCA_033124195.1 Coracias cyanogaster | reverse complement strand
GACCTTGGTCTGCACACACCAATCCTTGGCAGTAACTCCAAACATCAAGTGTTATCACTGCTAGAAGCAGACACTGTCTGCTAAAACATGCTGTTAACTTCAGAAAGTCTAATTATTTAGCAGAGACTCAGATGAAAAGTAAAGTCACTAAACAGAATTGGTTTGGTTCTATCTCAAACCAGGACGCTTTTTGATTTCAATGTGTATTTTGAAATGTGTGGAAGCTCTGCCAGACGGATAGCAATTTATTAGCATTAATTTATTAGTAAACACCACCTTCCAGCACAAAGGAGGATAGAAACCTCATTTTTTAAATATATGCAGAAAAATTGCATATCCACAGAGAACAAGTTATTTCAGATGGAGAAAAAGCCTTGCAATAACAGCTGAAATGTTGCAGCAGTAAAAGAAAATTGGGAAAGGTCCTGATTACATATGTATTTGTATGTCAAAAGTGTCACATAGATGACATAATTTTATGGGTTAGACTGCGCTATGATGAGGCAATCTTCATCTATAACGGCCTTCAGTGGTATAGACTACTTAACCCAACTGTCCACTGTAGTAGCCTCCCAGAGTGAGAAATACTCTCTTTAAAATTAATTAATGTATAAACAGGGAAAAGGATGTTTGCAGGCTTGATATTTTCACGAACTAGACATATATAAACATTTAATCTAGATTTTTCCTGTGGTACTATTAAGGCGTGTGAAGTGGTGCAATTTTCCTGTACGATACACTGTCAGAAAATAGGTGGCCAGGTTTCATACAATAGTGGAAGGAAAAATTTGTACTGTAGCTGCTGCTGCTTTTCCAGAGTTGTCTGGAAAGGATTTCTGGCATATGTATTTTTCTGCTTTGCAAGATATTGTAGGAACTGGAGGCTATGCAATTAATCTCAAATTCTCGTAATATTTTAACCAATACCTGTGCAGTTTAATATAAAAATACTTCCACAGTATGGGAAGTTTCTAATGAAATGTCATAAATAGCTGCATCTAAAATTTCAAAAGGTACAGGAAAGCAACCATCTTAGTTCAGATGAGTCTATAATTTGTCCATCAGCTAGGAGACTATGTATGGTATTGCTGAAGACTAAATCAGTGCTGGGCTCAAAGGAGAAAAAGCACATTTTTGCCGCCTTTACCTTCTTTGACCCTCTGAAAGGATAACAGTTGCAGGCTCTGTGTAGTGATTTTTAAATCCATTGTGTGTATGTCTAAGCATAAGCTTCTGCTATCTATTCTATAAGCAGATCAGATAAAGTGCTTTGTAAGTCTACCTGAAGCCATTAAAATGGTGACAAGATGTTTATTTAGGAAATTATATGTTAACTAGTTACTTTCTAAAGTTTGAAATCTTTCCTGTTAGATTTGTTTAATCTTCTCAGATAAATATATCTCCAAAGCAAGTTTAAATTATCTGACTTTTTTCACTGTTATTTCAAGTACTCCTGGTGAAATTCCTGACAGTTCTCTGTGTGGTTTAACTGAAACCAACAAATCTTTTGTTTGCCCAAATGTAACATCAGATACTTCAACTAGCCTATATTCTGTAAGCCAGCAAAGTCTGTCTAATGTTCATACATACTTACCAGTATCTCACTGCAAGATAGGAAGAATTATTTGTCTTCTACTTTCTGTTGTTTATGTAATGATGCTTCTCCCTTAACTGTTTTGTACACCATCCCTCTGTCTTAAAAATAGATCACCTGTGGCAACAGGCTGTGAAATTTTCATTATAGAATGTGTTTGATCTGTACAAGCCAGTGTAAATTTATATTGTGGATATCCTTTATGATTATAAAAGAGAAAACTTCTCCTTCCCTAGGGCAAGACATGTTAATAAAAGAAACCTCAAACCCCTGGAGTGGATATTTAGACGTACAGAACATACCATAAAACACAGCAGGTAAGTCAGCCTCTGGGTTGATTTATAGAAACGCATGGAAGCATTGCTGCCTCTATAGCAGTGCCAGACTGCACAAACAAACCTTAGGGAACCAAAATACCCCAAACAGAAACAAAGCAGATCCAGAGTGTAACAAATAGAGGCTTTGTCTACATATGCTTTTATTTGTAGACCCAGCTCTACACCTGAGCCCAAATGTCCTTACTCACATTCCCTTTATACACTGTTAGATTCACATTCAGGGCACTGGAGGAAAAAGACTTCTGGGGTACATAATTCCATTGCATAGGCTGAAACTCACGGTTGCTTTCAGTGGAACTCTGCAAGGATAAGTTCTCTGGTGTGCACCCTGTAATAGCTTGTGGCAGCATCAAATGGCCCACATCAGGCACACTAGTTCTTGAAAAGACATGGTCTCAGTTCACTAAAAGGAACTGTGGTGGTGGGAAGCAGCCAGCCTGCAGATGCCCACATTGGTGCAATGCAGTTATGGTCAGTTCTTGGTCTGTTTTGTAACTTGGCCTTGGAAATACAGTACAGATACTATTAAGTGTGCCATCAGGAACATTCCTTCAGGTCAACAAAAGTGAATATATCAGTACTTCTTCAAATCCTCCTTATTATTCTTTTCCAAGAAAAAATCGGACATCATGGCCATCATATCTTTTGGTTTTTTACATGTGGAGGCAAAAGGAGTTATTCTTTATCTTTTCCCAAAATAGGCTTTCCCGTAACTTGTATTGCACATAGGAATGAAGAGATGTATATAGACAAAGAGAGGCTATGGGAGAAGAGATCCTTGGAGACCTCTACTGTCTTGATTGTGCCATATACTTCTATAGGAGTTGTCAGAGATGATTTCCAAATTCTCAGCTTTCGAAGCTTTCTTTTATCTTTTGAACAGATTTTAGGGTAACTTTATGACATATAGCAAGAGATGCATGTTCAGGGATTGCATATGTATTTGTACTATTGCCTTTACAGGAGTGTGAAAAAATGAGATAACTATATTCTCTTCCTGAGTGTGCCAAGGGACCTGATGTGTGACCTTGGATAAGAACTTCCCAGCTGCTTTAATTCCATTTCTCTCTTGATACTCATTTGAGCAGTGCCCCCCACTACAGTGGGTTCCTGGCCTCCGTAATATTGCTAACAACAGTGCCTAGCCTTTTACACGAGGTGTTCAATCCCAAGCAAGGCTAGGCTGAAATGACCATCATCTTGGGCTTTCATTGTCTTAATTAGTGCATATAGGTCCACAATAAAGGCAGTTTCTTACAGGATTGTTAGTCCTGGCTGCTGTACCCACAGGAACTTGTATGCTTCAGCAGGTTAAACAGGAAGAGCAGTCGTAAAAAAGCAGGCAGCTGAAGGAGAACATGAAAAGCCAGGTCTGTATAAGACTGTCTTAATAATCACTCACAGCTGTAGAAAATATAAGGAGGAACAACATCATGCCTGAAATAAAAACTCTGCCAGAACACAAGGCAAAGATTTGAACTCTTGCCAGACTACTTGGCATTCATAGTGGGTTCAAGGCTATCATAGCATTCTGCAGGCATCCGTTGATGTTTGTGAAGCTGCAACAAACACAAGCACCCATTGCTCAGCAGACAGAAACTGAAACAACCGTGCTGGTGGTTTCAGTATAGTACTGTGGCAAGCAGATTTATCACACGAGGAATGTGGCACAGGAGCAAGTGTTGCTGGCACATAAAATGGATCAGAAAAACTGTGGCCAACCAGATGGCCTCTTTGTCGCTAATCACATGCTTATGCAAATATTAGATTAAAACCACAGAAGAGAAACAAAGTGCAGATGTTTATATTAGATTGGTTTCTTCTGTGAGGGCATACACCGGTCTTAATTATACAGCTTGACCGTTTAGTTCTGCTGTTCAGTTATTTACTTTAAGAAATTGATGCAAATTTAAGTTACATGGCTTTATATTGACAGCAATAGTGTAACCCTCTGCTGCTTTCCTCCATTTTATGCTGGTTTTAGCACTTTCAATTTTATAGTTATGATGCTGTAAACATGGAATAACTGGATGGTGGACGGGGCTCCTGAAGTTTAAATTTAAAACAGCTGCAGATACTTCTCTCATAACATTGTTAAAATGCTTATATCCAACTAGATGCAGGTTTCTGGGAAAATGAGGAGGGAGGATAAGGAGAACCTCTGTCAAAATAAATGCTTTTGGTTTTCCAGGCAGTCAGCTATAAAAACCACTTGTAAGAGAATTAAATATCTGTCAATATAGATACCACTAGGACCCATGGCAGCAGGAATATCCAAATGTTAGTAAAGAGAAGGAAATCATAAACAAAAAATGCATCAGTCTGAAATCCACCCAAAGCAGAAGAGATTCTGTTAAAGCAGTATAGTGTGTGAGTCAGCTCTGTGTTTTGAAGAGGGTGAGCTCTCTCTGTAGTCCTAGGGCTGTACCATTGTCCTGAAGTGTGGCAGATTTGAGCTTTGAAACAGATCTCCATGCCTTTTTGTCTGGCCCTGATTTCACTGCACCCAAATATCAGAAGGCCTCAAAAGAGAAAATAATATGTGGGGGGGGGATTCCTACGCTAAACAATCATTTAGTCTGATCGTTTAGTCGAGAAACTGCAGAGCCTTTGCAGGGAGGCAGGTGATCTGCCTGATCATCAGAAGAATGCTTTGTGAAGTTGCTCAGAAGAAAGTGTAAATAAAGTCAACTGAAACTGAGTCACGACTCTGAATATCTGAGCTTGCAGATTCTCAGTGCAGTCAGTGTTTGACAGCAAAATCTCTGAAGGTTACACAGTTTGCCAGATATTTTCTGTCCCAGGACTACAGGGAGGGAGCAGGATTCCCTTCTGTAATAGCTCTTTCCAAGGTCTTCCCCAGTATTAGGAGGGCCATTACTAGAGTAAAATTCAACCAAGGAAAAAATTAAACTTTCTGGGCTTCTCAGTGTCACTTCTGGAGACAACTGTGTGCCAAGAATGATGTAGCATGATGGTAACATTAAGGTCTGGAGTTAAGAAATAGTTGTGGGTAGGGAAGATAGGAGTAAGAGAACATTATACAAATCAAAGGAAGTGAGGTCTGGCGGGGGAGTTAAAGCATTGGATTAAGTGTCTCTAGCTACCAAAGTACACCTCTTCTAGGACATCAGGAAGCTCATGCATTCTACAGACTCACTGTCAAATTTCTGGTGTTTGACACTGGCGTGGATGCTTGTCCCAGTCCTCGGTTAAGAGTCTCAGCTCTTGGGCTGTTAATAACAACTCTGGCAACAGGTAAGGTTTGAAACTTGTGAACTATCAGGATACTCGTGGACTCTACTGCACACTTCAACAAGTGATTCCAGGAGGATTTTTGCCCATATGTGAAAGTGTAACTTTACAATAAAGACATCAGATAGTTTAGATTTAAATCTAATAATTTTAATGAAAAGTGAAAATAAGCTGCATGATGGATATTTTTATCTTTGGTTCTAGAATGCCTTTGAAAATATAGGAAGTTTCATTGTCAGGTTACAGAGATTCTATGATAATTTGTCACAAGTTAGACATCACAACATTCTGGCTGCCTGTTGAACCTTACAGGCTTTAACATACATGTAAAACACTGCCCGGTTTAGACTGATCACAAACCAGTTTTCCTGAATTCCCGAAGAAGTTTCCTTTTCATATTGCTTTTGTGAAAACTTTCTTTTGACATCTTCAACGTCTTTCAATAAAAAGAAAACCTCAGAAAGAAATCCTAGATGTGCTGAACATGACAGCCCTTTTTGCTATTGACCTTAGGAGTGTAAGGGTGCTGCCCAGAATTGTTTCAGTAGTTTTAAACCCATCATGTTACTATCTGTCAGTAAAAGCAAACCACAGACTTCTTCTGACTAAAAAAACACTGTGCCAAATAATGTTATGCTATAAATCAGTATTACTTGGCAATGATCTGACCTACTGGATTATCTGTTTTCTTTCTGTCCCCTCTCTGGCAAGGTGGTGTAGGGCATTTTTAAAAAAGATGAAGGGCAGAAGGGCACTCTCATGTAATCTTTAAAAGAATATTATTACTAAAGGGAGAATGTAATTATGTGTAGCCTGTGTTGGATGTACATGACATGGCATTTTACTTTCTAATACAAAAAATTCTGTCTTCAGCATTCATTTAGCTCTGCGGTATCATAGTGAAGAGAGCTATAAGACTACCTGGATAGAAAGGCAGCCATAACACATTCAAAAAAGAAAATTCTTATATATTTTGTTTCAGAAGCTTTTGAACAACCAATGTGAGTGACTAAAACATCCTACTTTAACAGTGCCCATTCATTTGCACACACTCAATCAGGCATATGCATAGTTGCCCAGAAGTAATATTTACCAGTATAGAACAGCATTATTTTTATCTGTCTGTCTCTTTGATAGACTGATCCATTGTGTTGAGGTAATTGCAAGCATTTACTATGCGTATTCTCTTTCACATAGGTAATAAATACAGACAAATTGAGGAATGACATCATTGCTCATGTACTCAAAACCTTGCAACACTGGGCCCTTATGAAATATTCTAACCATGTGCATTTATGAAATAGTTTTCTTAAGAGTATACTCAGCTAATGCTTTTCATGACCTTTAAACAAAATAATGTCCCTGTGCTGGGTTCATTACAAAATGAAAACATGCAGGATGGTAGGAGTATCTGAAAAGCTCTGAGAGGTTCTAATATAGATAGAATGAATGTAACATCACAGATGCCCATTCTTCTGTGTTAGGGAGGTGAGAATTCATGTTTTATTTTTGACGTGTTTGACATGCCAGAAAATCTCTGTCAGTCTGGGTAATCGACAGTGTAAAAAATGACTTAGCTCATTCTCTTCTGCTCCCTTTTTATTTATGTATCTTCACACTATAACAATTATATGCTCTTCCTGTTTTTCAGAAACAGAACTTGTTACATGATTAGTCTATTGAATCTCTGTATGCATATACTCTCTTACTTTGTTTATATCTTAACAGGCCAAATTCATTCCAGATATACTCAGATAAGAGCAGTGGAAAGAAATTGAAAGAACTGAGCATCGACTGGCAAGTGGAGTGTTAGGTGTGCAAGGAGCCAGTTATATGTCTTCCATTACTCCAAAATATTGTCTGCTATCTGCCTGGATGACTTGGCAGAAACAAGATGATCATAGCTCTTACTTACTGAGCATTTAGGACAAGTGGCTCTACTTTATGTACCTGTTCCCAGGTGTAACAGGTTATCTTCTCTAAATCTGAATTTTGCTGAGTGTGTCAGTTTAACATATGAGGCCTTGGAGGTAACGATGGGCTTAATGTTTCTGTACAGATGGCATCACTCAAGGGTGGAGGCTTATCAGGGTTCTTGGCATTAAAGCTGAAAATGCTAGGCATTATCTGTGTCTATAACTCTTCCTTGGAACTCAGAAACTGTAACATTTATAATAGTGCTTGGAATATGTAAGATGCTTTCTGATCCTCTGCACACATCCAGCAAAATCCTAACAAAATTTCTGGTATCATATGGGACCTATTTTCTTCAGTAGTATGAATGTGTAGTTTTTTAGCAGGACCTGTAAAAGTTCTTATGGACATTAATGGTCCTCAGTGGGTCTGTAGAGAGTTTTTACCATGAGCAAGGATGTAGGATTTTTTTTTAAATCATAAGCAAGGAAATGTTCATTTTTCTTTTGCTTTTTGTTTTGTTTTACTATAAGAAAGGAAGTGTGTTTTTGTTGTTTGTTTTTATGGGTGGTTTAGTTTTGGTTTTTACCATGAGCTAGGAAGTGAACCTTTTTTGGCAGAAAGCAGTTACAAACTTCTGCAAGCAGATTTCCTTCATATTCTACAGTCTTTTTCCATATAAGTTCTTGAAAGGTCACAAAACTTGTGAAGTGCATATTGTGTGCATTGTGCCTTCAAGATATGCTCTGCATCAAAATTTTATTGATACTTTCCCATCATCTACATTGTACGTTTTCTGTGTTGTAGAGATTACTAAGACTATAGCCACAGTACGCCAGTGCAACATCTCTCTCTGAGTCAGAGTCTAATGGCATTACAAGGTCTGCAACAGCTGCTGCAGAGATATATCTGTGACTCATTTGAAATCCTACTATGAATAAAGCACTAATCCAGCATCATAGTCTATTCTGCTGGCCAAAGAAAAATGCTAAATATAAATAAATCTGTAACAGAATGCAAATATAGTGGAAGGTTGGTAAGATTTCAGAGAAGTCAAAAAGCTCTATTATCCCAGAAAAGAAATATTGAAGGAGAAATGAAAAAAGCATTTTCTTTAAGTGTTCCATTTCCATTTCTCTTTTAGTTCTCTAGAGATACCAACATCTATTTAGACACCATGAGACTAATCTAGTGTTTATCTGAGAGAAAAGGATCACAAAATGTAGATTACCAAATGAAATCACTAGTTAGGAAATTAAAGCAGATTATTATGCTGATTTTGAAATACAGAACGGTATTCACTGTGGGTGGTCTAACTAGTTCATCTAATGTCAGCTGCAGAAGCTCCATTAGCTTCAGCGATGCCAATTTTCATTTTATATCTCTTACCAAATTAATTTGATGCATGTAGGATATAAAGATTAGCTTCCTCTAAGCCAAAAAGATATTGGTTTATAAGTTCGTTTAATTCCCAAATATTAGCCTGCTGAAAAGGAGGCTATCCCTACTCAGAGAAATAGTGTAAGCTTAAGTCTGGAGAAATAATTCTGACTGTTACTTTTCTCTGCAGTGTTCTGGAATAGACTGAATTCAGTACTACTGAATGTGAAGATCAGAATTAATAGAACTAAATGTGGCTCATGCAATGTCTCAATTTTAATAAGCTTGGTTATGGCTTTTAAACCCACTGAGATGGTAATCTATTTGTATTTCAGCAATACCAGGCACAGCTGCAGAATGCTTAGGGCCCAGAGAACTGAGTGGTCTTGATCCAAGTGGAACTCTATACAGAGCTGATTTAAGGGGTAAGCATAGTATGCTAAAGATAAATACAAGAAAAACAGGAAAGAAAATGATTTTTTCTAAACTGGATGCTTTTCTGGGAAAGGGGAGGGAGAAAACAAAAGGCACTTTACCATCTGTTATGGAAGAGCAGCATGCGTCCCACTGACAGCATCTCCTTTTTATTTACTTGTTTTCTTCACTAAGCTAGAAGTAGACATGAATTTAGCTCCAGATAATGCCTCTCATTTCCTGCAGTGATTTCCACAATTGTCTCTTTACCAGTAAAATGTAGCTGATAATAGCTTTTGGTAACATTTATAAAATTCTTAGTTTAGAACAAAGAAATAGTATTGCTCACTTTTCGTTCTTCTCTAGTAAAGGGGCAAATATAGAAAACTAAAAGAAGTTTTAAAAATAACAGTCTATAAAATTATGTATTATTTTACATTCATACTAAGCATTTCCTGTATATTTATGGAGAACCATTTTAGTTGTGAAGTTGAGTTGACTCTAATAACTGGCAGTGTTGAATCATTACTTAGTGTGCGGTAATCAAACACGAACTGGAATGGGCTCATAAATCAGTGCAATGACTCAGCATTCGGCACATGACCTTTGCCTTACTCTCCTTTCCCAAAGAAAATGTGGTGATGAAAAGAAACAGAATCCTTTCTCCCAGATGGGGGAAGCAGAGAGGAACAGAAACCTGCTCAGGTTCTTGGGGGCTCCTTCCCCTGCTCAGTTCCCTCTGAGAGTGTGGCCAGTGGCTTCAAACCCAGCACTTTTGCTTATACTGCCTTCCTCTTCCTAATGGGAACTGCATGTTGCCATCTAGACAGAAAACTGCAGCCTCTGCTACAATTGCCATGTTTGTGTGATAAATGTATTTGGGCAGTATGATCACAGGCCACCTGTGGAAAGTGAAGATAGATGCAGGCCTAGTGTAAAGGGAAAGCTGAAGAGTCATGCAAATGCACTGCATGGTACAAGTGTGCTGGGCAGTGCAAAGCTCCAAAGCTTCAAGAAATGTTTGCTTGCACAAGGCTGAGACAGAAGCTGGAAAAGCTGAATCCCGTTTTTAATGCCTGAACAGTCAAGATAAAACCAAGGAGACACATACCCTAATTGGATTCTTGTTGGTTGCACAAGAACATTATCTTGGCTTTGTGATTAAATCATTCTGGGGATAGGGATGTTGTCACTGAAAAAGCATCTGCTATAAACTGTGTTTGACAGGTAATAAAATGCATATTATCAGTTGAAGTCCCTGCCTTTACACACACAGTTGAGGGTAAAAGAAGCACTTGTGAGCTTATCCTTACAATCTCTGACCCAAAGAACAACTTTAGCAAGCTTTTTTCTTTAAAATGAGAGTTTGATTTTGGTCCAGTGCATGAAAATCCTCTGTTTCTAAGGGACACAAATGGGCAATTGTAATACTGCACCATTTTTTAAAAGAATATGGACTGCAAGAGAAAAAGAAAAACTATCTTAACTGGTGGTGATAATCATCTTATGTATGCTCCATAGATAAGGATGGCACAGAAGGAAAAAAGCAATCATGAGCGGTCATTTATGAAACTGAAGTAGAACATTCATTCATAGCATAAATGGGAGTACTGGGAACCTCATGAGATGCTGTTACCTTTTACAAGAATTAATATAGAAAACACATTCATTCCCCATTCCTCAGCACTTATGAATTATTCAATTAATCCTGTCCGGGGAGGTAAACGTTGTATGCTATAGGAGCACTTGCTATGGTATTTACTAATTTAGTTTGATATTTGACTGCTTCAAATTTGCTTTTCCAGAATGCCAAATATTATTGTTTTCATTTCTTTATTTTGCTTTTTATCACAGAGTTTACAAGAACCACCCACATCTGTGTTTCTTTGACAAGTTTTCTGAAACAATTAAAAAAAAATTTGATGTTTTAAAAATCTATTGTAAACATTCTGTCTCATATACTAACAATATCTGTCAGCCGCCAAATAAACACAGCTTATCTGGACTCTTTTCATGCCTTGTAACACTTTCATTAGATTTTAAACTTCATTTGTAATCTAGGTCTTATGTCAACAGTGATATAAAGTTCAAACTGATATGTGTTTATGAACTGATAAAAATCAGTACATTTGATGAACAGTCTGGCAAAGTACTGAACCCCGTTATCTGTTTGGGTGAAAAAAAATTGGCTGATTTTAAGGTGCTTGCTGGAGCAGTGCCTTATAGCACAGGGTACTGCTACCTTGTGCTTTATCTCAGGGCTGTGGTTCTCAATGCTCTGTGCTTCTGCAGGTCTCAGTTGCATTTGGCATTATTTTTAAATTGGTCCATATATTTTATAGATGACCCATTTTGGTTCTTACTTTACCATTAAATACTTAGTAGATTGGCCCAAACCCACTGTTTATATGGTTAAAGTGAAGACATCACTACTCTACTGAGTACCTTTCTTACTAAAATTGTGACTTGATTACAGTGGGATGCATTAAAGAGCTTATATCACACAGTGAAATGGGACATGCTCTTTACCTGATGCAATTCTTCCTTTTGCAGACCTTTAGTCTATCTCTACAGCAGATGAGTGGCCAAAGAGAACCTTTACTATGTTGGGAACTTCTCTGTTTCACTGCAGCATTGCACTCACACTTCCCATGTGCCACTGCAGCAGGCTGAGCAAACACATTTGTCAGCTGCATGCTAGGTTCAAGAGTTGACACACTGACAAAAAGATCAGTAGATTTCCTAAGCGCTTGCTTTCTAGGAAAAAAGCTGGCCTTTTCTCCCCTGTAGAAACATCTCTCATTCTCAGTGTGTGCTTAATCTGTCATCATCCTCTTTGTAAAAAGATCTGAGGATCGTTCAACCTGACACAAACCCTGTCTCTTGGACAGTAAGGTGAGCTGGATGAAAGAGTCCCTGTCAAAAATATTTATCTGACAGCATCACAGTGTGAATGCACTCAATTATTCTGAGAATATCTGGAAAAGCATGTATATCAGGACAGTGCTTGATAATTCTGCCACAGTTTTAACCATATAAGAGTATTAAGTATCTAATTGACAATCCAAATAAAAATAAATTAAAATGAGTGAAAAATAGGCTATGTGCAAGAATCAGTTTTAATAATCAGAGATGGCTATTGTACTAGCAGAAGACTAACAGTTTCTCCACAGTCCTTGTGTTTGGGGTACCTGTATGGGCAGTTTAGTTGCCGTCCTCAATGCAGCTTTCACATACACCAGGCCAGTTTCATCCCTGCCAGGCCTCCCCAGCCCTATTCCCAGACTCATATCTTCTTGAAAGCTTTTTCTGTCTCCATATGAGAAAAAGAGCAAAGTCTGAATCCTCAAAATAGGGTATTAAATGGCTTTTGTGTGTATGCGTATCTGCATGTGTGTATAGGGACACATGCTAGAGATATGCCTATGTTTCTTTATAGAAACAAAGAAGGAAATAATTTCAAGTGACCAGGTATGTTAATCATTAGAGGCAAAAGACGAAAAGAAATGCAGCTTCAAATGAAGTACTGTTTATCAGAGATATATTTTGTAAGAATTACAAAATAACCATTCTCTTAGCAGTGACACTATAGTTATATATTATTCTGTGGAAATTCTTATTTCCATGGAGAAGAGGAAGGGGATGATAGATGCTTTAATACAGCCATAGTTTTGTCCCTTGTGTTTATGAGTAGGCCTTGAATTCTCCTCCTGGGTTTTACATCATTATAATTCCACTTGACCTGAATCTTCCTTGTATACTTTGGTTTTATGATACCATTAAGTTTATTTGGCAATGGAGTTATTTTCATCCTAATTACTTTTCTTGTCTGTGATCATTATTTTCACAAAGTGAGATAGAAACTAGAAAGGAAAAAAAAAAAGTAACCCTTAAAGTCCCAGTATTTGCCTAATGTTTTATTTTGTTTAGCCTAGCACCTCTCTGCTATGTAACATGCTGGTGATCAGTGTTGGACCTGGCTGGAAAAAGTCTGAGTTACCAGTTAGGTGACACATTAAAAAAACGACTTTAAGAATGCAAGAATGCAAGACTACATAGGATTTGGCTTCACTAACCTTATAATTTAGGAAATCTGGGTCAAACTTTATTTTCCGTAGCAGGACTGAAATATTCTGAGCTTTTTTCCCACTTGATTATTTTTTCCCTGCCAAAGGACTAGGATTGTGCTGAATATATGCTTTTTACAGAAACGCATTTCTTCAATTACCTTTCTTTGCCATTCCCTCCTATCTCTGAGTGATGCATCTTCTGACGGTACTGGTTTTGACCACAACACTGTATCAATAATTTTTAACAAGATGTTAATCAGCCATTTTCTAACCTTGCCGAATTTTTTTTTATCTTTATTTTCTCTTTTCATCTGCTGTTGTTTTGTGGTTGAATTTTACTACTCACCTTATGGAACACTTCTAAAATTATTTCTGCTAGCAGGGACAATAAGTAATCCAGATAAGCTTTTGTCTGTAGATTAGAAGATAACATTATTAATAGATTAGATTAGATAGATTATTGGTATATTAGAAGATAGTATATTTACTTCTCATGTAATAGTAAAGGATACTTAGGTTTCTTCCTTCATCATGCCAGCCCTCTTGCTCTAAGACAATGAAAACTCCTATCTTCTTTGTTTAAGAAAAAAATCTTTTTTTTCACCCTTTCACATTTGAGTGTCCTAGAACATAGGAGAAAAGCTGATCAAATGAGTTAGTTGTTTTATCTGGACTATTGATGCTGCTTCCTTTTTGGAGGACACATTTGGAGTAGTGATTTTGCCTTATCCCCTGGCTTTGCCTACATTGCTGCTTTATGATCTGAGAAGCTAAGGTAATAGCACTGCATTAGTCTGTCACTGAACTTCAGTTGTACTTTAAGCCTTTTTTTTAAAGCTAAGTGACCTTAGAAAAGCAATGTCCAGGAAGGACTGGGAATCTGGTTGCATCAAGATTAACTGACCAAACTCTGTCCTCAGCAGTTCCACTTGGAAACATTTGCTGCTTCCCCTTGCCTCTTCCACCCTCCTGACACAAATATCCCCTTCTTGCTCTTATCATAGCATTTCCAAACCTTTAAGCATCTAACATGAACAATTATGGATAGAGATGGCAAAAACTAAATCTGATATTTTCTCTTGCTCTCACTTTGTAAAAAAGAAATTGTTGTCCACTCTTGTTTTTTAAAGTGTCTAGTAGATTATTTCACTGTCTTGAATTTTGAAAGGGAATAGGATATAATTTAAATTATCTTGTACATTGTTCTATCAAGAGATATTCCAGTTTATCGTTTAATTGGGTGATTGGCAGCATAAAATAAGAAAAGAAAAATAATTCAGATAAGTGTAAAAAATTTGATTAAACTGGTTTTTGCAATTGCTTATATGTCATAAGAGGAGAGACTTACTCTTCTATTGTTCGCTGCCTAGTTTCTAAAATTACAGTAAACTCCCTTGATGCTATGACAAAGAATTGCAGTTACATTTTAATGCTACCCTTGAAAATATATGGGTTGGGTTTTTTGGTGTGGTTTTATTTTTTATTAGAAAAGGTGATGCTACAAAGCACTGCTTTCACAGATAAATGGTCAGCATGCATCATAGCAGAGGGTATTCTGTCAGTGTTGATGGTACCCAGCAGAAGAAAGCAGAAGCAGCATTGCACAGGCTCCTCCTGGATTAGAAAAGAAACATTTATCTAAAAATGTCACAGCAGCAGATTCCTAATGCTTGATTATAGAAGTGTTGAGATGTCTTCATTCTTTAGGGCTTATTTTGTTTTCTGGGGGAGTGCTGGAATTTGGCTTTGGTGTCCAAACTTCCTCCAGGCTCTGTGTATCGCATGCCATGCTGGACATGCCTCCACTGCAGAGATTATTTGAATGAGTTTGTTCTCTTGGGTTAAACCAGCACAGGTGGAACTGTCCACATAAAAAAATGATGTTTGAGCCTTTGTATCCACCTTCCCAATGCAGTCACTACTACTGATGTTCTGGGGACAAACCCATGAGCCTTCTCACTGCAGTCTGTTTCTCTGATGAGTCCTGCACAGGGAACAGGCATAAAACTAAACTTTTTTTTGGTGGTAGTTTCATTCTCTCACTTTAAGACTTTTCTCTCCAGTATCCCACATTCAGCAGCATGCATACGTCATTCATGCATACACTGCATTTCATTGCACAGATACTATTTTTGTCTCTCAGGGTATTGCTGGTGGTCCTGTACCAAGTCAGAGGAGTAAACACAGGAGTCATTTTCCAGAGCAACTGCTGTTAAAACCTCAACTTGTTTTAGCCTGCTCACTATATATCAACAATATGACAATAAAGTTAAGGTTCGGAGGACCCTTATGTTTCTCCTTCTGTTATTTCCTTGGGAGGAGAATTTATGACTGCAGTGCTGTGGCCATGGATGTGTTCCAGGGAGAGGATTTGATCCAGCCAAAGGGCAGGGGAAAGCACTACTATTAACTTGACCCAGATATGAAGTGCAGCCCTTCATGCAATTCAGCAGGAACACCTGAGCAAAAGAGGTGACATGCTTTCCTTAACTTTACACTAGTTATCTATTTTACCTATTTAAGATGTTTGGCAGGACAAAGCTACAGTTAGGTTTTCCAGAGGAGAGCAGAGAGCCTGAGTAGCAAGTCCAACAAAATTTTACTTCAGTGAAGAAGTGTCATGGAGAAGGAACATCCCACCTTGATAAGGTAATGTGCAATAATATCAACTACCCTAGTTTGAGAAGATCTTTATTTCTAGGCTAATTCTGTGCTTTCAGACAAAAGGTCATCCCAGGCTGTCAAACAAAGCTTTTAGACCTTTTAACATAGCTGTATCCTGAGCATGCTCTAGGTTTATAGGTTAGAATTCAGCTTTTACATCAGGTTATTTTAAAATCTCTGCTCTAATCACACTGAGGTAATCTGTGCTTGCAGAGGTCCACTATAAAACCAGGATCTGGGAATTTTTGTAGCTGCAGAGTATAAACTCCCTTAGATGTCTGAAGAAATTAATCAGTGACAGAAGGCTGAGTACTTTAAATCATCATACTTTTCCTTTTTTCCTACATTTACTAGGTAAACAGAAGGAATTAAGAACTACTATGAAATGTAAACATTTCCAACACTGTCTAAAGAATCAGCACAGGTCCACCTTTGCCATATCCTCTGGAAATGTCACCTCAGTCAAACACTATGCTATTTTGCAACAGATTAAGCACTGCATTAGTGTGAACTGATTTTGCTTCTCAAAAATTAATCTTTTTCAATTTCTAGCTATACTCGTTTAAAATAGATGCTGTCCAGGGCAGGCTCCTTTTGCTTTGTACATGTCAGAAATATGCACTGCAAGATAGCTTAGAGAAGCTTTAGATAGCTTTAGCTCTTCACTTTCAGTTACACCTGTCTTTTAAGAAGCTAATCATAACTTTGTTTTTTTCTGATTCAGACTTTAAAATAAACTCTACATGTGATTTGGAGCAGTTTGCTTTCAAAACAATGTGAGGAGCAGAACTCTTTCTCAGATTATATCCTAAAGAATTGAGCTTCGGCCTCAGGCACAAGAACCCTGGCAGAGCTCAGAAGCAAAAGGACACAGTGGAAATGCTGCAAAACCAGACTCCTTATGCTCTGGGGTTTGCAAACATCCTGACAGGCAAAATATAAGAGTACTGTGATGTATTTGGTAAAGCCTTAATGCCAAACAGTGGTGAGGATGAGGGGATGAAATTGTTAGCAAGTGTTAGCAAAAGTGGCAAGGACCCTTTTATATGGTGTGCTTTACTTTGAAGATGGGGTAAATGTTGAATGAACTTTTATTTCCATTCTAAACTTTTTCATTTTTTAAAATATATATACCAAAAAAAGGAAGGAGGAAGGAAAACATAAGTCTGTCATTAATTATGTTATTAATTTCTAGTAGCTGCACAGAAAAAATCTGGTCAATGACTTTCAAGGAAAATCTATGTTGTAGGCCCCATATTAATAAGGATATAGCCAATTCAATGCTGACAAAGATTATTCAATGCATTACACAGAAAGAAGTTTTGCATTTTGAGAGCATGGACCATGTTAAAGAAACTGCACAACCTGTTCTATTTCCAGTCTCAAGTGAATGGTTTTCCAACTGTTCGCAACTGATAACCACAAGATATAACTAGGTGTAATAACATTAGAAAAGAATGAGTGTGGATTTTTAAAAATGATTTTTTTGGGAAAAAAATATATCATGTGTACTTCTGCACATGTGCTTATTTAATTTCCTTCTTTCTTTTCCCCTGCTGTATCCCCTTATACTTAACAGCTAAAAGAAAAAGGATTGAATACCTCACTAACCAGCTCTGTACAGCTTGGAAAATCTCTGTTGTGAGGAACTTTATAAAGAAAACAATCTTTTGACTTGTCCTGTTGATTAGTGTACTGACTGGGTTTAGCAAAAGTTTAATGACCATTTTGGAAAGATTAACATAAGTAGTTTCATTGGCGATTTCAGTCATTAATTACATTCTGCTCGCTTAAACTTCAGTGGGCTGATTTGGGCTGCTAACCATATTTGTCATTTACCTGGTGTTGCGGTCCGCGGCACAAGATGTCCATACCACCTCCCAAAGGGGAAAGGGATTAAGGGCAAGGTGAGATACCTTCCCACCAAGCTCATAGGCAATTGCGGAGACCAACAAGTATTAAACAAGTTTATTACCAAATATATTCGGATAAAACCGTATTTACTCTATGGAGATATTACGATAGCAAAGGATGCCACGCCCACCCACTCACTCACCCTTCCCTGAGGAGAATTAGAAACAACAGGGAGGATAGGGCAAAACAAAAATTCAATTATATCAAAATATAACTTATGTGTGAGTGGTGTGATGTGGTGCATGTGCGTGTGTGTATATGTTGAATTCTACCCTTTTCCGGCATGTGATGATGGTCCTTGTAGGGGCCGGGTCCATGACGCTCGGCCAGCAGACTCGGGCGGTTCCGATGATGGCGACTTGCCAGCTTTTGGCATGATCGGAGTCTCTCTCCAACGGTGATGATGATGGTGACTTGCCAGCTTTTTGGCGCAATTGGATCTCTCTCCGATGGCGATGGTGGCTTTTTTCCGCAGTTTCTTTTGGTGAGGTGCTCCTGGCTTGGAGCGGCAGTGGCTTGGAGCCGCACCCCACCCCTGGCAGCGCGGCAACTGGCGCTGGCGGGCGGTGGCACGGTTTCTTCGGCTTGCGGCTTTCTCTTTGGCTCGCGGCTTTCTCTTTGGCTCGCGGCTTCTTTTCTTCGGCTCGCGGCTTTTCCAGTGGCTTTTTGTGGCGGGAGGCAGCAGCTTCCCTCCTCCTCCCCGGCTTCTCCAGCTTGGATTCTTTCGGTGTTTCGACTTGGTGCAGTTCCAGCACCGCCCAGCTCAGTTCGGCTTCCCCTGGCTCCTTTCTCCCCCCGCTGCGAGGCCCGGGGCGGGGGGGGCTTGGTGGCAGCGATGTGTCTCTCTGCACAGCACAGCAAAAAGAGAAAGTTTTTGTTTTCTTTTGAGTTTTTATACCTTGCCGCGTCTCTACAACTTCCGGCTTCTGATTTCCAGCAGAACCATGGCATCATGGGGGCTGTGGTTCTTTGTTCGCTGTTTTAATAAGGCAGAAGTCCTTAATATGTGGGGG